>JAVQJG010179615.1:0-45328 GCA_036024015.1 Craterocephalus amniculus
AAAAATAACAATATTTATTGTCCAGGTGTAGGTATCAGGCAAGGGTTGAGCAAAAGACGTGGTCGGACAAAGCAGGGTCAGAGGCCAGTAATCCACAGGGCGACGGTACCAGAGGGCAAAGCAATAGACAGGTCCAAAAACAGGCAGAAATCCAAGGGCCGAGAGACAAGAGACGAAGAACTAGGAACGCTGGTAAGTCAGGCTAAGACACAAGACGAATGGCAGGGAGTGCAAGGAGACACAGACACTAAATACACACAGGAGCAGGGGAGACAACGAGACACAGGTGTCACACATTACGGCAATAATCACCAGCGGGAACGCATGAGGAAGAGGAAGACAAGACACCTGAAATGAGAGGGAGGTCAGAACTACAAAATAAAACAGGAAATAATGCAAAACCACCTCTTACCACCTGGCCCAGAACAGAAACCCTGAGAATGTGGAATCAAAGAATCCCACATCGATGACATCAAAACTAAAAAATCGTATCAATGAACATAAAACTGCAGATTACATTTTAATTATTTTACCGCTTGCCATGAGACTGGACTGAAATACCCATGTGACAGACTATTCCACAGCAATAAACATCATCATTGAGCTGTTTCAGGTTTTGGAGTGTCAACACCAGCAATTCACGTCATATGTGTAGCAATAAAATGTCACTTCAAACATGAAACTGAGAGTGTGGCACCTGGCAGGGCGGTTGATACCAGGGAAACACTGTCACACACACAGACAGATGTCAATGTTAAAAATTGTTGACGTAAATTAAATGGTATTGGTAGGTATCTAGTTGACCTTTAGAATGTGAGAGAAAAAGTCACGCTCTGTTTCTGCTCGTCTCATTTATCCATCATATGAGTTGTTGACAGCTGAGGACTGATAGCAGACCCCATAACACTGAGTAAAATAAAATAAAAAGATAGACTTTAGCAGATAGGATTACTTTACAGATAAAAAAGTACTAAATAACATTTGGTCAACAGTCCATTTAAAACATGCACAGAGGCCCTTAGGGGTCATGGTGGAAATCTTTTATGAGCTCATTTTTCCCCACCTCACTAGATTTTGCATTCCTCAGAAAGGCTGAGCTGTATTATGATATAATGATATGTGTTATGTAGCAGACAGCTGCTGAGAGCGCTGCATGACGTCCCACTGACTGCAGCTAAACAGATAAACATTTGGCTGACTGCTGATTGGGGCAGGCTGTACCTGTCAATATATCTGCTCTGCAAGTAGCTCATGTTTCTGACGGTTCATAATGGGTCAAACACAAACTGCTTACAAAGATTGTGTGTGCAAATTTCTGTTGTGAGTCTAAAGGGGCTCCTTAGTGGACCTGGTTTAATGTATTATGGATAGAAAGATTAATAACAATATCCTGGTGCTATGGATAAAAAAAATACTGTAGTGAGTGTGATTTAAGCCAGTGTTACTCAAAATGCACATCTGGATCCTGCAGCAGTCTTTCCACTTATCACAGTTTTCACTGACTCTATACTGTTGTTGTATATGTGCTTTAGTAGCTATTGTCTGAAAGACTTATTTTTATATAGATGCTTTATTTTCAATGATTATTTTTTAAAATTATTCATTAATTAGCACGTAAAAAGGTGTCTTATTATTACACCAAGACCTGAATGCCACTTTTAATTCTCTATTGTTTTTAGGATTGCATGATCAGAAAAGCAGAATATTTCCCTCAAATCATTCGATGCTAGATAAACATGCCCTCATGTTAGCTTTTTCCACTAACCCTGTTAGAAAAAGATTTAGTAAAATATACACTTGGATGTCTTATTACAACCTCCTCTTTGCTTTCAGAGTGGATGTACCTGGAATAAAGAAGCACTCCCAGACAAGCACCTATATTTTCCTTCAAGGTGAAAGTGCTGTTAGATATTTGTGTGCGGCTCCTGAGTTCATAGTGAATATAGCGTCCAGTGATACTTGACAGTTTCATAACCTTTCCACTTCAAACAGACCCATTAAATATCTCCAAGACCACACAATGTTATCAGCAGAGTTGTTCATTCATAACTTTCCCTGCGATATCCGTGGTGACTGTGTGTTGCTGCAGGGTTACAGGCTGTGCGTGAATAACAGCTATTTAGAGCCGATCGCCTGCCATGCCCATCTGCTGAACCACACTGACTTTGGCACACAGCCAGGAGTCAAACCTCATCATCCTCATGGTGTCCACAGCTGGTGGTCATTTTGATAAGGCACCCATAGGGAATGCACATTATAGCAGAGTGTTTCCATGAAATACACTAAACTTAAACTAACAATTACGTGACGTAAATGTCAAGTTTTCAGTTCAATTACTGGATGGGCAGAGGCTTTCATCTTAAATGTGTTGATTTTGGGGATCAGAGCTTGTGCAGTAATCACAGGAGCTGCGGTGCATTGGCCAAGATGATAAAAGAGCTATGCTGCCCTCTACTGTCTCTAAGAAGAATGACATTGCAAATGGAAGCTATCCTAAAGCTGCTGGTGCTGTGAATAACTCTCATTTGATGATGTATGACTCTGTGACAGGACAAATCAGATGTTTTTTCATCTATTCAATTAGTTAGTAGTCATGGTGGTTGGGAAGAAACCAGCTGCCAGGGTCAGACTGGTTTGTGGAGTGTTTAAGTCAAAGTCAACTTTTTTTTTTTCTGTTGGGATAAGAAAAAGTAAGAGAAATATCGCCTTCAGTTTGATTTTGGGTTAAATGAATTGTAGAGAAAATGTTTGATAAACTGAACAACTGAACTGAATAAGTGAACTGGACAAAAGGTCATCATAAACTACAGCAGAATCACGTTTGTTGTATTATGTTTAAATTTTATAAAGTGTAACTATGGACTCCTAAATTCGCTCATCTTAGAGGCCACACCTGGTCTGCCAATTCTCACGCATTGGCCATAAGAGACACACATTTGAGTGTTTCACACGCTCTCACCTCCAGTTTTCTCACCAAAACACAGACCTGTGTTATTATTATTATCATTGTAGCATTAGGCTTGTTAGTCTCATACTTGTCTGCTGCATGTGCTCAGTTTTTTAATCACTTAAAAAATCCTTTTAATCAGTACAATTCAAACATTGCGCAATAGTTCATTAAAATCCCATTATCTATCATTAACTTTCACCAAAGAAGGTGCTTAAGGCTTTCATTAGCATTTCCATTTCCTGATCTTGCCAAATATCATTATTTGATTCATATTATGAACCAAAAAAAGTGAATTTGTTATTAAAATCCTAAGTTTGTGTCCCTCCGTACCCCTGCATAAATCTATTTGTTTATCTAAATTGTACTAAAATAGTCAGATCAGTATACTTCAGCCTAGTGTGTGTTTCCTGTTTCCCAATCCATGGCAACAGAAACAGGCTGTGACCTCCTATTTAAACAGGTTGGTGGGTATAAATTGAATGGATGGAGCCCCCTGCCTCAGACTTTTTAGTTCAAGTGTTGCACAGCGTTGCCATTTGATAATCAAATTTACCAAATAGAAAAATAATAATGTCATGAAAATAAGTGTTTATTAGTATAGGTCATGTTTTAACATTTATGTAGATGACTTAAAAAAGAGGCTCAAGACAGCCCTTTTTAGCTTAGTTTTTTTTAGATTTTATTTTATTTTGTTTAGTCTTTGTTTATCTTAGCTTTTTTAATCATCAACAATTCAGATTTATTTTAACTTATAAAACTGTTTTAATGACCATCTTTATTTGTTTATTATATATTTACTGACTAATCTTATTTTTGCCATTTAAATTAACTCTTTTATTTGTAATTTTACTTTTTAATTTTTGTTGCTCACATCTGTTGTTTGTTTTTTTACTTTTTTTACTCCAGTGGTTTCCTCAGGGGATCCTCCATGCCAGGCCATTGCCATGCTGACTGCTCTTGCCTGGTTGGCTGGGGGTCTCGTGCTGCAGCCATATGGCTATGGTGGGACACTGGGCTGCACTGGTGTGGATGGTCCTGGGCAGGCTGGCTCCAGGTGTGGACTTATCCCTAAGATATCATTCCCTCACAGCAGTGTCAAGTCAGAAGTTTATGTTGGTGAAGACTGGGGTGGGGGCGGATGGGGGGAAATAACTTTGAACTTTTATCATCTTTATCTGTGTGTGCATGTGGGAGTATGTGTATGAAAGAAATTTTTATATTTGTGTTATTATATTGTTATATTTGTTGTATGATGGCTGTTTTAATGGTCTTTAATGCATACATTGTTTTTAATATGTAAAGCACTTTGATTTGCTCAGGCCTGAAAGGTGCTTTATAAATAAAATTTGATTTGATATTCAATCTGTATTTCTCAAATGCTTCAGAAATATGTAAAAGTCAACCCTGTAAATATTTCTGGATATCTTTTTCTTGTGACTCCATGTTATTGACAGCTTGAAAAAAGTGGGATTTTTGGAGAACTTAAACATCATGTGACTGTATTCAAGTATAAAGCTGCTACCAAAACAAAAAAGAAAGGAAAAAGATTTTTTTGAGGTTGGCAGTTGGCACATTTTTAAATCCCAAACATCACCTGAATCAAATGTAGATTTTTAACCACAACTACTCAATTTGATATTCTGAGAGCATTATACAAGCAGATTTGAAAAAAATCCTGCAAACATATCAAACCAATCTAAATGCCGACTTTGTAAATCCAACACACATGTAAATCTCAGTTTACAAATTTGTTATGAATCCCTGAGTGCATAAACAGGAAATTCAGCTGTTCAGCAGTCAAATTGCATCACTTAACACTGGATTGTTTATATTTTGAGGATTTAATAGCAACAGACTGGTTTGATAGGAGGAAACATAATAGACAAATTATTATTCAAAAATAGAGGAATCATGTATAGTCTCCTCAAAACGAATCTTACCCTTTCAGTACAGAAAAGGTAAAATTCACAAAGTCACACAAATAACTGGAGAGTGAAAATAGTAGTAAAAAATAAAGATTTGATAAATTAACATCTAGAAAATGTGACTTTGTTTTGAGTTTTTTTTAAAGTTCAACTGAGAAAAAAAAAGAAAAACATACAAAACGTTATTGGAAAAAATGGGAGCACTTTGCTGACCTACCAATAGGTGTAGAAGTTTGAAGTCTTTTTTAAAATTTATTATTTCTATAGTCAATTTGAATATATTTCAATGTGACAGCTCTTTATATCCTTCTTTAGGTGGGTATGAATAAGTTTGAGGATGACTGTAGCTACAACTACAAACATGAAGAACAACGAATTTTATAAGTTTAAAACTGGAGAAACTGATTCAAACTTATAGATAACTTTGAGCTTCACACGATTTATTTATTAAATCATTTATTTATAATCATTAGAGTTCATGGCATCTTGTGTCGTCACCGGTCGTCACCGTTGCTCCGCTGAAGCTGTTTCGTAAACGTTGCCTGACAGACAAAACTGAGGGACTAATGTCTCCACTATTACCCAATCAGTGACGACTACGAACTTCTACGCGTATTGCTGCATTGTCAACCAATCAGAGATTCTCTTTAAGTGGCCGGTGACCAATAACATTTAAGAGCATTAACCTGTTGGGCAAGAGGAAGTCGATGATGCGTGTGTTTTGTACACAGTTGTGCCGACGGAGAAGATTTCCCTCGCTGTTTAAATGCAGCCTGTTTTTAGCTTCAGCTAACAGACAGAAGTTAGACAGAGGGTCAAACTGAACAGCTAGCTACCTGCGGGCGGCAAAAGTTCACGGTAACTGGGCAGGATTGTCGGCAGTGTTGCCTACTTCTTTTCGTCATGGTTACTCTGTTTTCCCTTCTGTCTGCCACCCGTCAGCTTTCCAGGCCGGGGTGGAAATAGATAGACTTCTTCACCACATAATGGAGGATTTAACTTGGGATAATCATGGCTGCTGTGACGGTGTGGCGTTTCACCAGTGGTCGCCGTGTCCTCGGAGGTTGGGGCCCGCTGCTGTGCGTCGCGCTCGGCTCTCTGGTGGCAGTGCTGATGCCCCTGGTCGGAGTGAAGAACCAGTGTCGTTCCTCCTTGAAAGGCATGTCTCAGCTCCGCTGCCAGCTGTGGGGGAATTCGGAAACGACTCCAGCTGTGCAGTCCACCAGCCTGACTGTCCCCTTCACGGCCCTGGATGTGCTGCCTCAGAGGTCCAAGCCAAGCAAAGGTACCAACAGGATGTTATGTACTGTCATTATGTTAGAGAAGTCATGTAAGAAGAAGACGTGACGCGTTGTACACTGATGAGGGCTTCAGGTGCTGTGCCTGTATAAAGTCTCAATAGTCTTCTATGTATTTAAGTCATGTAAAGTGCCAGCTTCCCCAGCCCAGTTCAACTGTTTCTGTAGTGTTCTGACAAAAACTCAATATTATGAGGTGACTCTAACCCAGTAACGTATGCTACATCCAGTTCGGATTTGGATGCCAGGATTTGGGCCATCTGAGGCTGAGAGCTGGCAGATTCCTCTCTCTGTTGGTCAGGTTTGTGTAATGTACCTGGGCTTGTCCTGGACTTATTGGGTTTTTCTTTGGCTTTCCATAACTGGGGCTTTTACAGGGACAAACCTTCTCCTAATATAGTGCTTAAATTTCTTGAAATGGCCATTTTGACACCGTGAATGTTAAAAAAAAAAGAACAAAATGTATATTTTCAACTTAAATCTAACCAAAAATCAATGGATACTGCACAGAACAAAATATAGAACTCTGTTGAAAGTCTTGCTGTTATGTTTTAATACCATTCATTTTCTTCTTATAGTGTGTAAACTTGGTTTAAAATGCCAGCTTGTGTAAGATGAATTATTTCAAAGTAGGGCTGGGCAACATGAACAAAATTTCATATCGTTCATTTTGTCCTGAATCACGATATACAATATCTCAATTTATTTTATTTTGTTAACTATACAATGAAAAATACTCTTCAATTACCATAACACAAATTCAGTTATGCAATAGCAAAGGCACTTTTGATTCAAAACAAGCTAACTCGATTTAATTGATATTCCCTTATTCTATATCTTGTGTGACAAAATCTTGATATATATAAGAAATGTCTATATATTGCCCAGCCCTATTTCAAACATTAAAACTTTTGGATATTTAAAGTATTTAATTGACCAGTTTTTGCAGAGACCTTCTGTGTGGTTTTACTCTATCTGTTGTATTGACACTCTTCATCTTCTTCTAATTGCAGAGATGGAACTAGAGGCCAAAGCAGCTCTGCAGCAGGCTCTGGAGATGAAGAAAATTGGGAAGAGGGAAAAGGCTCACAAGCTGCTGGCGCATGCGCTTAGTATGAACCCAGACTTTGTGGATGCTCTGACAGAGCTGGGGACCATTCTGGAGGAGGAGAAAGACGTTGTTCAGGCCGACCACCTCTACACAAAGGCACTGGCCATCTCACCCTGCAATGAGAGAGCTCTGATCAGCCGAGATCGGACTCTTCCCTTGGTGGAAGAGATTGACCAACGATACTTCAGCATCATCGACAGTAAAGTGCGAAGGCTCATGTCCATTCCTAAAGGCAACTCTGCACTCCGCCGGGTGATGGAGGAGACGTACTACCACCACATCTACCACACAGTAGCCATTGAAGGCAACACGCTCACCCTGTCTGAGATTCGCCACATCATCGAAACGCGTTATGCCGTCCCTGGAAAGAGCCTTCAGGAGCAGAATGAAGCTATTGGTGTAGATGCAGCCATGAAGTATATTAACACCACGTTATTGTCCAGATCAGGTGCCATCACTATTGCTGACATACTGGAAATTCACAGGCGGGTGCTTGGCTACGTGGACCCGGTGGAGGGCGGGAGGCTGCGCACCAGTCAGGTATTCGTGGGCCACCACATCCCGCCCCATCCTCAGGACCTGCAGAGACACATGCAGGAGCTGGTTCAGTGGCTCAACTCTGACGAAACCCTGCAGCTGCACCCTGTGGAGTACGCAGCTCTCGCCCACTACAAGCTGGTTTATATTCACCCTTTCGTTGACGGCAACGGACGCACGTCACGGCTGCTCATGAACGTCGTGCTCATGCAAGCGAGTTACCCACCGATTACCATTCGCAAAGAGCAGAGGGCTGAATATTACGCCGCTCTGGACACCGCCAATGAGGGGGACGTTCGACCCTTCATTCGGTTTATAGCTAAGTGTACAGAGATAACGCTGGACACTTTGTTGATTTCCACAACGGAGCACACTGTTGGGCTGCCAGGATCCAGCCAGGACCACAACTGCCCCACCTGCAAACAGACCATCCCAGTCCATAACTGAGATGGACTTGGCAGCATGAGGCCTAACCATGCAAGGATAATTAGTTCTTTAATTCAAGTTTTATTATGATAAAATGTCCTAATTTTTGTCATTGTTTGACACATGGGAGAAACTAGATAGAAAATGGCCAGTCTGGTTTCTTTCTGTAACTGCTGGACTACAGTCGGACACTTTTTTGCTTTCATGCCAAGAAATTAGCTTCTACAGTGAAAATAAATATTCAGTGTTTACTTAGTAACCGTTTCTAAATGGATATTAATTTCTATCAGAGAACAATGTGAATTCTGCTGACGTATAAGATAAATCATTACTTCATGTTGCCATCAGACACCCATGATTTCCACCGGCTGAGTCGCATATCATTTGAGTGAAAGATGTCTGCTAACACTGTAAAGCACTTTCATGTATTTATTTTTTCAATTTGAAAATAAACATGTTAACTTTTATTACATTTTATGGTTATATTTTGGACAATAAACAAAGCTGAGCAATAAACTGGTCTCGGCTATGATATACAGGATTTTTATTAAATTAAGACCAAAAAAAAGGAAAGGGAAAGGGCTCATTTCTGAGGAACCAAAATCACAACGGTAGAAAAGGAGACTTTAAAAAACAGCTAAATACATACTAATATTGAACAAAAAATAGCATTTTATTATATACCTATATTCCAAATTTAAAACATTGACCATAGAAATCATACAAAACAGCAATGCACACCATATAACTTTGCACAGGACACAAAACTGATGACTCCTAAAGACATTTATAGATTTTTGTTGGAGGTTAGGGCACTGCGGTGAGAGTAATATAGCATCTGTTCTGAAAATCTGAATTTGTATTTATTACAAACTACGGAGACCTATTTGAAATTTCTATCTGAACATTATTTACAGACTCAAATGATTGGAAAACTCTTCTTCATCCCCTCAAAACATGGAAAAAAATGCATAGATTTTCTCTTGTTTCAAAGACCTAAACGTATACAGATTAAAACAGCAGCTTCTTTTTTAGCTTTACTGAAAACATAATGCAACCTTTTTCTCAGAATAAAAAACCTAAAAAGGAAACCAGGTCCAAACATCAAAAAGAAAAAACTGTTTAGTTTTTAAACCCATTTATCTCACTTAATACACTCATATTTTATTGAACTTATGAAGGGCTGCAAACAGCTACTATGTTGTATCATCATTTATCTACAGACTATTTTCCCAATCAACTATTTAGTTTATAAAATAAACCTAAGATAAGTTCTCCATTTACAGACATCGGAGACATGTTTGACATTCTGGCTTAAAGGTCGTGATGAAAATAGATTGTTGGACTAACAGGACTTCATCGAGCACTAAACATCACACCGGACAGGAATTGTGTCTAGCCGCCAAAACACTCAAACACACGACTACAGGATTAGTTGCATTCTACCTAAAACACCTTTTGTGTTCTTTGGCCCACAACGCACAAATCAAACTGAATCTTAAATCATGGAGGGATTACTTGTGGGTGTTTTGTTCCAGAACAGATATAATAGTTAAAATGATGCACAGAAACAAACCATAAACCAATTATGATTGGAAAATTGTTTAAATACTATAAACCGGAGCATCAGCAGCGGGCAGGAGGGCAGCTCTTGTATAAAGACAATTAACCAAGACTTACAGTATGATGGAGCCTTTCAGTGTACTTTGTAGCAACATAATGTTGATTAATAATTTTAGATGGTGACAGAGATGCTATTAAACAAAACCCATGATTTAACCGTATGAGACCCTCAGAAAAAGCAAAATTCTTAGATTGTAAGCTGTGTCCTCAAATCTCTAAAGTTTTACAACTAAAGTCCTAAGTCCTTACAACATCTGGAGAATATCACATCCACTTTATGTACATTAACTATATTACACCATATCTGCATACAGCTTTTTAAACAACATTCACATGTTTTTCTGTTTTGAATATAAAAAACAAAAACAAAACAAACTAATAATCTTCTGTCAGATCCCTTTAACAATCCACAACAAAAGCAGAGAAGTTGGAACATAATGGCCATCAACTTTAGATACAATATATTTACAAACAAATATGATACACTTCTTAATAAAATATCCCGGCAGCCACCTTCAAACATCACACACAAAAACAATCTGTCGCGCGGGAAAATCTGAGCAGTGAGGAGTTTGTGATGCAGGTCAGGAACGCAGAATTAAGGCAATCTCGCAGAATGGACGATGAGGGACTGACGGACATTAAAGGGACAATCGGGTAACCGGTTACAGAATAATCACCAACACAATTTGTAAGGACACCAGATGGCTTTCAGCGTGGAGGCCGTCGTGTTTCTGTTCGTCTCCTTTCACTTGTTGAGAAGCATCCTGGCAAAGTCTGAGTTTGACAAAGGTCTGGTCTCTCCGGCGGGACTCCCCGTGGCGCCGGCCGCCCCCTGCCCTCGCTCCGCTGCCGTCCCGTTCTCCACTTTGTCCGCTGGCGCCGTTTGACGGTGCAAAGAACGAGGGAGTAAGGATAGCCCGGTGCGTCCTCTTCCCCTCCTGAAACAATGATTTTTAAATCATATTTTACGAATATCTGCAAGCCAGAATGTGAAAGAGCTCAGAGGTTTGGAAACTTACGAGCCGTAGACTTGACGCGGCACGTCTGCAGAACCAGGCTTATCCATTTGGCTTCTACGAGGAGGGTTGCTTATAGCAACAGAGATTTTGCTGCCTTCCACATCCATGCCATCCATTTTCATGACCGCCTGAGAGGCTTGGATTTCATCTCCAAACTCAACATATGCCAAACCCTGCAGAGCCACACAGCAGGAGAGGGTTAACCCAACAATAACAGGCTTTTTCTCGGCTTTGCAAAGTAGTTAACAGTTGCTGTTTTAGACAGCATCTGACACTTGCCCTCTTAACGCCTCACCTTGGGTTTTCCTGAGCGATATGTGACGAGACGAACATCTTTGATGGTGCCGTGAGCCTTGCAGATTTCCTCCACCTGCTCTTTAGTGCACGAGAACGGCAGCCCGGAGATGAAGATTTTGTGTTTCTCCAATGATGTGTTGTATTTGAAGACCTGAAAGGACATTAGGGCAAGGATGTCAGGAATTAATTAAAATATTTGTTTAGAGTGAATCTAAACTTTAATACTTTTTATAATCTCCCGAGGAATCCAGATAAAAGAATTAAGATAAAAACAAAGAAAACAGCCATTTTAACTAACCTTAAATTCAGGATTTTTGTTTTTGTCCACACATGGAGACACAAACATGGGCCTGCCCTCTACTTCCCGCCTGTCCAGCTTCAGGGCTTCAGAGACAGACGCCGGTGACTCAAACTGGACGTAGCAGTAACCCCGGAAAGTTCCTTTGTTGCTGAAGATCGGGCGGATTTGTTTGATAGAACCGCAGGTCTCAAACAGAGTCCTTAGCTTTGCCTCCGGCTCTTCCAGGGTGTACATCAGGTTGCTGATGAAGACACTGGTGCTGTCATCGCGAAGATCTGGCTTGTCGTCGTTCTGCCTCTGGGCAGTGACAGCTGCTGCGTTTTTGGTGCCAGAAGAAGTCTGCTTATATCCAGGAGGAGCATTCTTCCCAAAGAGTCCGGTCTCAGTCTCCATGTACTCGTCTGTGGTGTTATCGACATTTCCTCTGTGTCTTTTAGGAGCTTAACAGACAAGAGGGGGGAAGTTAGAAAAGCATTCAAACAAGCTCTCCCTCGCAAACAGATTCTTAAAATTATTTTTACCAAAGTCCTCGTTCCATTCATCCTGCCCATCATCCCTTTCAGCTTTCCTCTTCTCTCCAGCTCGAGATCCTTTCTGGGGCTTTTTCTGAGTCTTCTTTTCTACCTTGGCCCTCCGCCGCTGCTCGACTCTCTCCTCATCTTGGCGAGCCAGGTTGGCCTCCTTCTCAGCTGCCTAACAGATGGGCAGAGCAACGTAACAATTAGCCGAATGCTACAGCTGCTCGGTACAATGCTGAAGCGTCCTCTACCTTTGTTCGCTGCTCATTAATCCTGTTTATTCGTGTCTCTGTCTTCTGCACCGCTGCATCCCAATCCTCCAATGAACCTGTGTGAGGGCAGAGAAGTTAATGATAAAATATTAATGATGATAATATGTGAAAGCAGAAGACGGGACTGTAATAAAGACACCCTGCAGTACCGGGTTACACCACTAGGCGAAGCACAGTACAATGCAATGACACTAAAACGGCAGCTGTATGATGAAGGTCCACCACTGACAGGTTAACAGTGGCAGTAAATACTAGCATACTTTTACAGATGAAGCTGAAGTAAAGGTGAACACAACCCGAAACACAGGCGGAACAGTTATTTAATATAATACCAGTATGACTGAAGTCCATTGAAGACGCTGGGATAACTGCTACATATTACAGCTTATTTACACTGACAGGCTATAAATCATGCGCTGCGTTTAATACGTTATACTTGCAGGCCAATCACAGAGTAGACATTTTTACACAAGGGGTGATTTATGGCTTTTAAGTCCAATTTAAGTAACATGGTTTAACTTAATCCATTCTTCAAATTTCATTACCAAGTCGATTTTGTAGTAACCATTTAACTGTCAGCACTCATTTAGAAAAAGAAAAAAAAAGAATTAAACGAAAATTTTAGACACAAACAAGAATTCATGTTTTAAGATGAGCCTTACCTTCAACCCTCTCAAAGGTGAGCAGGACTTCACAGACGTGCTCTGGATAGTCTGAGGTGCACTGCACCGCTCTGTGGAGAGCCTTCCGGCAGTGAGTAGGATCCCCATAAGCTCTAACGATTCGAAGAAGAGGGAAAAACAAGACAATGCTCTTTAGACGAGTCTCACAGGCACTTCACCTGCATGAATGTTCCTCCTCCCAGAGACGGGCAAACAGACCTTTCCAGGTTGTAGTATTCCAGCCACATGTTGGCATATTTGGCGTTCCCTTTGGTCATGATGTTATCCCACAGCTCTCTGGCTTTTTGCATGTTCTTGCAGTGGAGGGCCTGTACGGGAAACAATGATGTGTAAACCTGCTCATAACACAAAACAACACTCATCATGGTAAAGCTGCTTACCTCTATCCTTGCCCAAATCTGCATGATGACACAAGAAGGATCTCCACTTTCACCAAACCCTGCAGTTAAACAAGATAGTGAATCATATGAAAGCCAAACCGAGACCCCCGTATCGATGACCTGGGGAGAAATCCACTTACTCTCTTCAACATCTTGCTTCATGTAGTCTAGAGATCGAGAAAAGGCTCCTCGTAACTCTTCTAACTCTTTACTTGATTCTGTGAACAGAACAATGGAGTGTTTGTTTTTCACTAGTTATTATTTTCAAAAGACAGAAAAAGGCTGCACTCCTCTCACCTTCACTGAAATCTACACGCCTCCTCAGGTAGTCGAGGTACGCCTGCCAAATTTCCACATAATCCGTTGCTTGAATGAAGCCAGCACTCAGCGCCTTCTCAAAAACATCTGTTACAGCACAATGTCAAAAATGCTCATGAGAATAGCGAGTAGAAAAAGGAGTAAACATTCCTAAGTTTTATGTCCTACTTTAGCACACTGATCTTTTTCAGGATTATTTATCAGAAAGAAATAAAACCCCCAAAACACTCCAAGAAAATATCAGCTGAATTGTTGTGTGGAGCGCTCCATGAAGCCCTCCAGCTGTTACCTGACACAGTGTGATGGTCAGCGCCATGCCTCTCCAAAGCCAGCAGGTAGTTCTTCCACAGACTCATGGTCCAGGGACAGTTCCTGACAGCGCGCTCATGGGTAGAAAGGACCAAGTCTTTGATCTTCAGCTGACGGTCCTGCAGAGCCGAGGGACACATCTGTCATTTCCTACTAAAGATTCAATAAGTCGTTTTTATAAAGAAAAACATTCTCATCACTGTAAATTAGGGGTGCGCTGAATGCAGTTTTCTGGCCGATCACCGATCTTTAAAAAATTTGACCTGCTGATACCGATTATTGCCGATACTGATTGTTCTTTAGAATGGACTTGACAGCTTACACCTTTAATGTAACAATTTGGTTTCATTGAAAAATAAACAATACCCATAGCGTACTACAATGCAAACCTTTTAACTGCACAAGCTAGTTTTATAAAAATATAAATGAAAAGCTTGGAGCATTGCAATCCACATAACAAAAATATCAGTTCCTTTAGTCTAAGTTTAATATTGTAAACACAAATCTAGCTCAACAGGTTGAATTTCAGACCCGTTTTTGAGCTTCTTACTACAAAAAATTAATTAGTGTTTTTTGCGAGGTACAGATGCAGGCATGAAAAAGTTCCCCCTTTTTCAGCCAGTAGTGCCGCAGACATAGTGCACTATAACTGCGGTACTACTGCACTATAATTGGCAGAAGAATTTCGCCCCTGAATACGTCATCACGGACGTTGTCAAATTCAGTCAGTGGAAACGCCCCAGTTGCGGGCATTCCTTTAATCTCTTTCACCACTTAATCTATACACCAGGGGGCGCAGCAGCACCGAAGCCTCCAACACTTGCCTCTTATGTTTCATTGTGGCCGACCCAAGGAACAGCTAGCTCAGGGCCAAACTCATCAGTCTTAAGGACTCTATATAGGCCTACTCCACGAGAAGCGAGAAATTTGTTCTTGTTCTCGAGGCTGCAAGGGCAAGAAGTATTTATTGGCAGGGCATTTCATGCTCCGCGATAAGCAGCGCGCAAGACGAGGCAGGGATTACTAGTTCGTGTGCAATGAGCCGGTTGACCCGCTTATTATTTTATTTTACAAGAAAATTGGGCGGTGACAGTGCAGGACTGTGCACGTGGCAGTATCCGCGTTTTTATTTACTGTGTAGTGGAAACGCATTTGTACGTTCTCTCCACCTCGATCAGCTGTTAGTTAAAGTTGTTCATTCATCCTCGTAACAGTACAGTAGAAATGGGGAAGTCACCACGTCTCCATTCATGCTTTCACACCTTACCCCCGCCCACCTCACACGCTTGACCAATCACGCTACACTTCTCGAGGTCGCTCAACAAAAAAGTTTGGCCAGCTCGATATGGCAAGAAGTGTCCTCATTCACGTCTCGAGAGCAAGAACAAAGTTCTCGCTTCTTATGTGTAAAACCATACGTTTTATGACTGCAACACGGACCCGTACTGTACTGAGTCTGGTTGTCAAACTGGTCCCAGAAAAAGCCTTGTGGCGGCATGTTTTCATTCCAACCAAGCGGAAACACATCAAGCTCCACTCACTTCATCATGTGAGTCCAGTTTTAACCTGAAGACCTGATTAGATTAGTGCCTGGTTGGAATGAAAACCTGCAGCCACCCCGCTTTCTGGGACCAGTTTGACAGCCCTGCAATAACCTAATGAGTGGGTTGTTTGTGACATGGCTTTACTGACAGAAAGGCATGACAGTGAATAAATAGGTAGGCTTACAGTGCATATATAAAATAAACTGATTAAATGCAAGAAGGGGGCTGCGGGGTTTGAATTTGCAACAAAGGAAAAGCGTTAGGAACCTCAGCTTTAGAGTCACAATCTCTGGATTTTATTTCTAAAAATCACCAGTTAACTAAAATAGCATACTAAAACAGTTTAACAGTATCATACTGTCCTCGGATCACCGGAGTCTTTTTAATGGATGCAGGAAGATTTTCTAGATGGGGAACTTTTACATGATGTCCACATGACTTTCCTGCTTCGACAACGGGCTTCATTATACGTTTTTGAATGTAAAAGCATTATTTTCCATAACTTTATGCAATCTTAACATAATAACTGTTGTCAGGCCGTTCTCACAAATGGATAATGTGTCTTCTTGCGCTAAATAATACTTGAATTCAAATTCCTAAGGTAAAATAAAATCCTGACCACATCCAGGATTAAATCAATTGTGCCGCTCTGTCATCTGTGCAACCTTCCTGGTAAAGAAAAAATAACAAAAAAGGCAGAATATGCTGGGAAATATTCTAAATATATTTAGAATAATTTTAACGAATTAACTATGGTGCAGTATTGAAGATTTTCTTATAAATAATGTCTATTTGCGTGTAGGAGTGTTTTTTATGTCATCAGATCATTTCCTATAGACACAGGATGGTTTATACGGGGTTGTGACTACTCTCATTAGGTTAAAGAAAAGTTGAGAAAAGTTTATGTTATCGAATATCTATATTGTTACATCTAAATAATATGTAATGAACAATTAACCGTTTGTGTTGGGCTCCCCAAAGCGCACAACATAACTATCGTACAATGAATTACAGCAATGACAATACTCCAAGTTATGAATGACAGTTAGCTATGTTGTTTCAGTACTTTATTATAGGAAAACAGACTACACAACTGAACACAAATCCCTAATGGCAAAAACCATGACGGGGTGTTTCAGGGTCCACTCTACGAGGACATCTAAGGCGCTCGTTTACTCGAGAGCGAATCTTGTGCCACTGGTCCGCAGTCAAGTTCGGGAATCGCTGTGAAACCAATGAATGAACCTGCTCCGTGACATTCGCAGGTAGGGCCATTTTTCCATTTGTCCCAGTCCAATTACATTTCTTTATCCAGGTGTTGTAAGTCTGAAATGGCACAAGACTCATAAAGACGTTCGCTGCATAAACATCTGGGTGATGTTTTCCGCGGGCAAACGAGTTGCGGTAAAATCTCTCTTCTCTATCCTCTGGCAAGGTCCTCAAAGTGATGTTCTCCATTCTAGGTGCTGGCGTCGGGGCTGCCAGTGAGTGGTTTTGGGGGTTGGCATTTTGACCAGGAGTGGATGTGCAGGAGGGAGAGGCTTGAGCTGGAGTTGCAAAGCGGAATGGAGAAGCTTGGATGGGAGTTGACATAAGCGTCAGATTAAAAGAAGTCGCTGGCAAACTCTGGAATGAGAGGTCTGCCATTGGAGACGGTGGAATATGGTCCTCGGTAGTTGCGCCAGAAAACAGTCTCTTTTTCGTGTCACATCCTTTTTGCTCAGACGACTGCTCCAGGTCTGACACCCTCCTGTTCATCTCCTCCAGCAATACCTTCAGACTCGCTAGTTCAGATGTCTGCCTGTCAATAATAATCCTCTGGGATTCCAACATCGACTCTTGATGGTCTATTTTGGCCCTCTGGTTCTGCAATAAACTCTGCAGGCTTCTCAACTTTCCATTCGATTTGGCCTGCTGTTCTTGCAACTGCCGAATCTTTGCTTTGATGGTAGGGCGTGTCTTGGCAAATGTTTTGGCAAATGACGGAGATTGGCAGATCAGCTCCACAGTGGCAGCCTGGTACAATAGATAGATGAAAATAACATGTTTTTAGGGCTGGTGTTTTTCTTAGTTGGTATGGAAGGCAAAAAGTCAAGTGCTACTTGAGCCTATAATAATAATAATAATAATAATTAAATAATCTAAGCACTTATCATTTTCACACAAATGCAATAAATGAAACATTAGGAGGAAATGTTGATTACTGGAGAAAATTTACAAAAAAAAGCTCAGTTTGGCAATTTGAGGACATGGCCCTTACATCTTTTTTCATCACCATCCGAGTTTTGCCCTTGTTTTGTACTGAGGTCTGTACTGTATTAGGTGGAGGAAGTGCTTGTGGGATATTTACCTGCAAGGACAACGAGATTTCAGATTAGTTTGCTGTACAGAACACTGTACAGAACATTGTGTGATCAATGTGAAATGAGGCATTTTCTTGACCTAAGTTATTTACAAGTCAAGTTTTCTTACCTTTCGCATGCGAGTCATTGTAGACTTGTAAAATGAATTAGGGCTCGTCATCATTGTTGCAGTGTCGCGATCAAATCTGTACTGTAGGCATACAAGTTGGGACTATTAGTACTGGAGCTACATTGGCCCAAGTCCCCCGCGGGTTGACCAAACCTAGTTCATTCAGCTTTTCTCATGTAAATTCATCCAGGAAGACGCCACCAAACTGGTTTCCAGTTAGCACCTGATCGGGTCCGCTCTCCTCAGTTCTCTACTCCACCAGATGATTGCGAGTGAAAAACGCCGACCGATTTTACGTGGAATCAAAAATCTAATAAAATTCATTTATGAGAGGAAAATCTAAGTTGTGTCGCAAACAATCTCCCTTTATCCATTAAGTCCCGGGCATCGCGCTGCAGTGAGCACAGAACCTTTGGGCCTCAATATTTCTCCCACAATTTTCATGACGAAGAAAATTGTGGGAGAAACCACCTTCTGCTTATTATTTATGCAGGTAAGCATATTTTTCACCCCAAATTCAGATGGGAGAATTAGAATGACAAAATTAAATCAAATAGAAAACCTGATCTTTATTAGATTTCTTTCCGAACTTAAGAACTGAGTTGGCCTAGGCCCTAAATTTTACATGAAACAACAGAGACCTGTCTCAAACACACTTCCACACTGACAAAACAAACAGGTCTCTAAAAAAACTGTTTTTCCATCGGCAATCAGCCGAGCATATAGACAAATAGCCATGTTGATGTTGAATTTATTGATAGTTGGAGATTTAGAGCTTTTTAAGTTCATGTTGTAATTTTACAACGTTGGGTCAGAGTGGTAGCAGAATTACAATGTTTTTTGTATTACATTGATTATTAAATTATATTCTCAAGTCAGATTAGGGAATAAACTATCTATTTAAGGATAAACTGATAGATTTCTGTATCAATATTTGAAAAATAGCCTACTATACTATATGTTTTCAGGAGTTTGCTTGTTTTCCCCAATGTCTGTCCTTGAATGAGGGATAAACAAGTTGATAATGGTCAGGAGACTGGGTGTGTACAGGCTCATAGCAAGATAATAGGCTGAACAATGGGGCTCACAGACAGTATTGTTTGACCACTGAAATGTGTAGATTCTTTAAAATGTGTGAATCCTGTGTGTAAGTGCAACTACAGTTAATTTGCACTGAAATAATTTAGTCTGACTCAGTGTAATGATCTTTTTTTTTTAATTTCAGAATGCCTAAAACCAGGAAAGACCGTATCACCTATAGTGTACATGATGACACTGAGGTGATACAAAAAGGGGGCAGTGACTGCAAGAGGTCTTCAGATGAGTCAGATTCCAGTAGCTATGATCAGTGGATAAGATCAGTTTCACATGTATTGATCGGCCGATCACCTTACCCCAAAACTAAGGAAATCGGGGCAGATAAATCGGTGCACCCATATTGTAAATTACATCAGAGTCTGCTGGATACCAGTGCATATACAAATATTTACAAACCAATGTGCTGAGAAAATCTGCCAAACCCTGAGTGTTCGTATAAAAAGTCTGTGGAGACTTTCTCACAACAGGACATTGCTAACTTGTAAGTGCAGCCAAATCCAGGATAAACATAACAAACATTATGTTTTTCATTATTTCCAATCAATGATTGCTTAGATCCTGCTGGGAGAGAGCTGCACTCCCAAGCTTTAAAAGCTAGTAAGAGTGGTCAGATACAGAAATAAATATGCAAGTCTGACCGGGAAGGTGGCAGCGTGCCAAAAACTGGCCAATACTCACAAGATATGTGGTACATTTTGCCCACATGTCTGGTACCAGGCAGTTCTCTGCCAGAGCCCGCTCAAAGGTAATCTGGATCCGTGCTGGGTCGCCCTCCTTCAGCTCAAAGTCGATGAGGGCCTGATATTCTGCAAGTTTAGGAGGTTCTGCTTCCAGCTGCAGTGAGAGAAGTGCAAGTAGACATGATGTATCACTAAATCTGGGCATATTACTCAGTCGTTGAAGAGGGTAAATGCATCAGATATTATAAATTCAAGACAGTTACCAGTGCCTCTTCGAAAGGTTTGCACTTTTCCAACTGCTGCAATGCCTTTTTGTACTGATGTGTGACTGTTTCAGGAACACCGTGTTCAGCCCACTCTTTGTACTCTGCATAAGTGGTTTCCATCTCTGTGAAACAGCAGAGCTCAGTCATCTCATAATTAAGAAAGAATAGACTTTTTTTTTTTTTTACAACAGATGATCAGAGTAGCAATCTTTTCTTTGGCGCTGCACAAATGTATTAATCTGACCATAACTGATGGAGTAACAAAGGAGGAGTACAGATAGAAATGGTTTCAAACATGTCTGGTCAGGGCCAGATCAGTTATACACCGTTTCTAAGTCTGCACGGCATTTCAGAATACAAATTACCACACTCAATTTCTTCCAAATAACTATTATGTTGTCTATCCTTTATGTATTCATGGGGTTTTCAGGTGGGTCTCACAAAAAGAACCTGGCCCATTTTTACTGAAATTTATCTGGAAGAGGAGTCATCATGCTTACGCATTAAGGGGACCGCTAGCTGGCGGCGAAACAGTGTATGGATCCGCTCAAGCTGAGCGTTCAGCAGCTCCTGCTCCTCGCGGCCAGGAATCCTGCCTGGGGGAGGCTGAGAGCACGAGCAGCAGAGAAAATGGTGCAGAAATTTAGCTCATTCCATCAAAAATAAAAGGAAGTCATTTCATCTTTTACAGCACTTTGATATATTCTAAACCAAGTTTTTTTATTTAAAAGCATGTTGTTGTCAAGTTTAAAATGGAATATTATTTCCTGCAACTACATCATATTTATCCATGGTCCTGCCATGGGATGTTATTAATCTAATAATAGCTAAAATCCTTTCATGCAGCAGCAATCAGAATTAGTATTTCTTTGCATGTGATGATAAACGATGAAATAATAAAATCAGATGGCCAGGAAGACAGAAACACAAACCTGCACTGTGGACAGAATAGCGTTCTCAAACTCTCTGTATGCCTCCCACAGCATCTGTCCCTTGGTCATGTGAAGCCCCACTGCGGTCACTGCTCTCTCAAATACAGCTCTCACCTTTTCTATCCCTCCTGGTGAGCCCATGCCACCAATCGAGTACTGGGCATATTCCAGCCAGATATCTGGACCTGAGTTAAAACAAAGAACATAACAGAATTAAAAGTTGAGTCTGAAGATGAGTTGAAAAGCAGTGACAGTGGGATAGTACACTTACAGATATAATCTTTTACAGCTTTCTCAAACAGCTCATATACTTTCTCCCGGTTCGACTCCTCCTCTGTCAGACGGATCTCATCCTTGAGCCAGTCCAGCCAGATCTCTGCAAGATATGTTATTTTTTAGTTGTAAATACATGAGAGCTACTGACATGACAGCCGTATAAGACATGAACCAACCTTCGGTGAGAGGGAAAAGCTCGCTCATCTTCTGCCTGGCCTTTCTCAGACGGAAAAGTTCTCCCTCCTGCTTAAGCAGCTTGATAAGATCCACGTGGCAGTTGTAGTCGAAAGCATTGATCGACAGCTGAAAACAATGCACACAGATTTACAGGACTGACAAATGTCAATATTTTTCCAGACTAGAGAACCCATCGGTATTATGTACTTCCTAGCTCTTTACAACAAGCCTGCTCCTTCCCTCTAGATCCCTTTTTGACACAGTGTTCAAGATGTTGCGCATTATTATTGTGGCTAAAAAGTCAATATAGCTTAAACTCTCCTTTACAAGACCTCCGCACACAATCGACAAGTTGAAAATGACTAGTTTTGATTATTGATGGTGTTATATGTAATTTCTGCTTAGATTTATCAGAGAAGAGGTAAATTTAAAGAAATTTGCATGTAACATTTAATGAGAGATTTCAGCACATCATTTTCACCAAAACGCGTTTCCAGGGAACTATATTTAACAGAGACCATCTACTAACAATATTCTGACAATAAATGTGAATGTGAAGGGTTAAAAAACAATATATAGGTCTGACCATGAGCGTAATCTTCAGTATAGTAAACATGCTTGCAGACACAACAGAATACAGTTCAGTTCAATACAGCTAAGTTATAAAATTCCGCTTCGAAATGAATGTGTTGTAGTCATGTGTACAACTTCTAACCTGGTAACTAAAGTGTATCACACTCTGCGCTGCCGTAAAGTTTTCCAGATTTTCTTCTATCATGGCAACTGATTTAACTTTGATGTTAGGAGATAGGATTAAACTCGTTTCCAAAGTTACACGCAAGACACAATGAAGTTGGGAGAGTGTATAATTTTAATTTTCCATGTGAAAACACTTAAAGCTGTGATACCGTCAAGATCGGCTATAGTAAAAAGGCGCGTGACGCCAGACAAGCCGTTAGCATCACAAATTAGCAAGAGCTCATCACGATGGCCATGAGAATGACGTCGTAAAAGGTGCTCTTATTTAGTTGTTCTGCCTTACAGCCCTTATCACAACTACACATAGTTTCTATCAGGAACCAGGACTGAGCTGTTAACTAGTGAAGAAGCTGACTTCTTCTAGCTCACTCTTTACCCTCCATTCATTTTCATTAGCTCCTCTGCTAATGTGAGGTAACCAGGACTGAACATTACCTGCTCCTCCAGCCGCTGGATTTCGGCTTCATTTTCTTTCTCATCCTCGGACGATTCGTCATCGTCTGAATTTTCTTCACCCATGCCTTCCTCCTCTTCGTCCGATTCCATCTCTCTCTCCTCCATCCCCGCTTCTTCTTCTTCCATATCTTGCAACTGCGTTTGCTCTGCGTTGCTCTGCGCTGCCATGTTGGAAATGCTGTCTGCCTGGTAACAACCTAACAAGCGCGAGCACTGTGGTGAGAGGCGGGGCCGTTGTAGTGGCTGGTATAGGACACTAGGGGGAGCTCCTTCCATTTTGAACTCTTTTCTCGTGTTTGTCAACAAAAAGCGGCCGTTCTCGCGCATGGTCACTCAGTTACTTCCGGTCACAGTAGGTGTCGAAATATGGCGATGGTCTCCTTACGAAACTCAGCGTCCTTGCTTTTATTATTCAGCAGAAGGTTGTTTAAACCGGAGTTGAATGCAATTTGTTCATATCACAAAAAGGTAAGCGACAAAATGGCTCCAAACTATTCTTGCAACTAAGCCAGATTACGTTAGAGCAGAAGTAGGTGTGACTATCCTTTTAGCTTAGCTGCCAGGATTGTAGTTGCATTGAGTCTAAATGTTTTTGACTTTCTCGAAGGTGGTGGACCATTATGAAAACCCGAGAAATGTTGGTTCACTGGACAAAGAAAACAAGAATGTGGGGACCGGACTGGTGGGTGCACCAGCCTGTGGTGATGTAATGAAGCTACAGGTAAGCTGATTGGAGGTCAACAATCTGTGTTAAAAATCATCTAAAAGCTTTACACTGCCAGATGTTTTTACAAAATATTCGTGTTTATGGTAACTATAGATTCACGTGGACGAAAACGGCAAAATAGTGGATGCAAAATTCAAAACATTTGGCTGTGGATCTGCCATTGCCTCCAGCTCCCTTGCAACAGAGTGGGTGAAAGGAAAGTCGGTAGGTCTGAGTACACAGGCAAATATAAAGCCATGATTCTTGGATTAATTATTTGTTTAGAATATTTGTGTTGTTTCTAATTAATTTGCTTTCATCCTGCAGGTTGATGAAGCTCTGAAGATTAAAAACACGGACATTGCCAAAGAACTCTGCCTTCCTCCAGTCAAGCTTCACTGCTCTAGTAAGTTCAAGGAATATTTTTCTATGCAATTCCTATGCATTAGTAGATGGCAAAGTAGTTTTTATACAAGAAGTCAAAGTAAAAGAGCAGAAACTTTAGTTTGATATGTTAAGTATTTTTGCCCTTCTAATGCCTCAGGTCATACTCCTTTTTACTCTAACTGTTGCAGAATATCACAAATCTGTGAACAACGTTTTAAATTACATGGATCTATTTTTTTATTCATGTTTTGCAACAAAATACAAAATTGTGATTTTTCTTTTTTATGTTTATTATTAATATAGATGGCTTATCATTAAATATCTACATAAGGATAATTGTATCTTTAAGTTAGTTGTCAAAAAGTTCTTTACTTCCTCACAACAATGTTATATCTGCTGTATTTGACCCACAGAATTTGACAGGTGCTATCTATTCTGGCTCCTATCCGCCAGATAAATACACTAGTAGTCATGGATGATGCATATGAAGTTGTTGTAAAGTAAGAGAATAAATACTAACTCTACATCTTAAATACATTTCAGGAGTGTTTTTTTTAAACTATGCAGTTATGCAGAATGTTTTAATCCATTTTGGGTCACTGTATCAGACAAAATCTAAATAGAAACGTATCACACTACAACTCTGCTCCCATAACAAATGATTTTATTTGTTTTTTTGTGTTTTTGTGGCACTGATTGTAAATCTTTCCCATATTCTGTAAAAGTGGCTGTAAAATATGATTTTATTTTTTACCCCATCACTCTCATTCGGGGATCTTTCTGTCATGCATCCTCCAGAGGGAGACAAAAGATGTAGGGAACTCCTGGTTGGTGTTTCTAACAACCATCTTGCTGGTTTTCTTGCAGTGCTTGCCGAAGATGCCATAAAAGCAGCGCTTTCAGACTACAGACTGAAGCAGCAGGATAAGAAGGAGGAACGTGTCAAAGCCAGCAACTGATATATTTGCAAATCCATTAAAGAGTAGTCTTGTTACAAAAAGTGGCAAAGCGAAGTGTGAAAGATGTGTTCATACATCAGTCCTTGTCCTTAAGGGAGATCTGGGGAGTCGTACACTCACAGGCATCCAGCTGCCAGATGTTAATGATGTTTCTGGGATCATTCGACTTCAGATCGGCAGCATGATTGCTGATACTGAAGCTGGAGTCCAAGATGAATACAAGTAACTGATCCTTTTATTTTTAACATGGAAGAAACACATTTTTCCAACTTAAATGTTATTCTCTACACAATTAAAAAGGAGATCTCTAACAAAACAAAAGTAATTAGTTTGAGGTGTTTTTTTTATGGGGTCTTTTTTGGCTTTGATGTTTTATTTGGCTTGATTTTTACATGAAATCCCTTCAGGTCAACAACAAAAGTTCATTTTACAAACACTATAAAGAAATATGTATAAGGCTGTACGCTAATTCAATTAAATGATTTTAAATGCTTTTCAGTGTGTGTGCCGTCATCTCACGGATCCAGCGTCTGCGGGGGCCACCCTCTGCTGACGCACAAGTATCTTTTTCAGCAGGAGCAGCACCGCCAGCATTAGGAAAGCTGTTAGTACGCACAGCACGGCGAGCAGAGCCACGATGGCTGCATGGTCCTGAGTGAAAACATGCGGGTTCGCAGTTGGTGAGAGGTCATTTGTGTTTGTGGACAGCCAAGATTGTGTCCTCTCAGCAGAGGTTGTGTTACTCTGAGGGTACGCAGCTGTAATGTTATCTCTGCATCCCTGCGCCTGAGGGAGAGATGTAGGACTTGTTAAATAGGATGGGCCGGCTGTTTGAGTCTTATTTAGAGATAAACACTCTTCATAGGTCAGAGTCTCTAAAGAGTAGGGCAAGACACGAGTATTGTGAAGATCTTGAATGTTGTGAGTTTCAGAAACAGTTGTTTCCTTTGATTCTCCCAAATCATACTTATTCTCCGATGAAATCCGATCCGTTGGCTTCGCCGTCGCAGAGTTGAGATCAAGTGGGTGTGTCCTTTCATTTGGCTTCAGGGCATGAGGACAAATGGACATAACAGAGAGGTTTAGCAGCAGGAGCTGAGCGAGATGGTCGGGCTCTTTGCACACCAGGCCCATCGCCATCTTCAGTCTGCCGCTCAGCAGCCAGCGGTAGAGATACAGAATGTCGCACTCGCACACCCACAGGTTGTTGGCGAGGTCCACGGATCTGAGGCGAGGCAGGCCGTCAAAGGTGTTTTCTGGGACGGAGCGCAGGCAGTTGCTGTTGATCTTCAGGACCTGCAAGTTAACTAACGCAGACAGCGAGGGCAGGTCCAGCGAGGAGATGCAGTTTGCTGACAGATCCAGATTTGTCAGCGACGGGGGGAGATTCGCCGGGAGCTTTGTCAATTTGTTCCCCTTCAGTGTGAGGAGCTGCAGCTTACTGAGACTCAGCAGTGCCCCAGGCTGGATGGCACGGATGTGGTTATCGTCCAGATCCAGGCGAGTTAGGTTTCTCAGCTGTCTCAAGGCGCCTGAGGTGATGTAAGTGATGCGGTTCTCCTGCAGCAGCAGCGACTCCAGGCTTGGCGGCAGGCCACGGGGGAAGCGGGCCAGCAGGTTGTGGCTGAGGCTGAGCTCCTGCAGGCCGGAGAAGCGCCAGAGCAGGTGGTCCACGTTACAAAGCTGGTTTCTGGCCACAGAGAGAGCAGAGGTGCTGAGCGGGACGGAGCGAGGGAGCGCCCTCAGACCTAGAGACTCGCACAGAACCAGCGGCCCTGGAGGCGTGCAGCAGCAGCCTGGAGGACAGGGAGACGTGGCAAGGCAGGCTAGGGGACAGAGGCAGAGAGCGAGGAAGACATCACATCTGCACCAAGGCATGACTCACTGTGAAGAATCATAAGAGAGACAAGCACATCATGAAAACAATCAGACCCCTCGCCTGTTTTATAAAGAATTAGCTTTATGAGTTATTTCAAGTCAGAATTATAGGTTTTAATCACGGTTACAAGAGATCATTTCATTCTGCCAATACTGAACTTTTCCTCAAAAACCCATTCAGGACATAGAAGAGGGATCAAGTATCTCTTCAAAGAAGGGCACAAGTCTGTTTTTTCCAACACAGTGTTTGGACAGATGAATGTTAAAAGCCATGAATCAAGTTAGCAGGAGAGTGGTGTCAGTAATATATAACAGAGGATCTCCACACCATCACTAGGGATGAAAATGAACTGTTTCCCCAGGAGAAATAAGGTATATTTAATTCCATTCCCTTAAATCATTTACGAAATTGTGAAATGAAGAAGTTGTGGTCAATAGAAACAAACATTTTAGAACTCTCAAAAAGAAAGTTAGTCAAATTCTCCACTTGTTCTGTATCATTCACAAGTTTGACCATTTTAGGTGTAGTCCTGCAACATGAATAAAAACTTGCTGCACTGAGACGATCTTGTTGAAAGGAAGAAAAGACAACTCGTCACTCCAAGAGTGAAAACATATAGCTTTTTATCAGAATCAGCCAGCAAGTGAACAACTGCAATCCATGGATTATACTTCCATATCTGGCAACTGTTTCAGTATATTCATTCTCATTGTGCTCATTCAACACTTTCAACACTCATTGAGTTCCAACAGAAAGTTTGTTGCTGACCAGATTATTAGGCATTTACCAGCTAGGATTATTTGTATTTATTTATTTTGACAACATGGCTGATTAGATATTTCTCCTCTCTGCCTTTTGATGAAGTCCCTATTTATTAACAAAAAACCCTGACAAGCATGAAGCCAGACTCACCATTCTTCTGCTCCTATGTCATCTGCTCCGCTGAGGAGATGGGCAGGACTGTGATCCTCCGTCTCTTTACAGATAACCACTGCTGCTCAGAATTCCAGCTTGATGCTCATCAAAGTTTAATCTTCACCTTAAGGTGCTGTGTTACCTGTTCTGAGATCCTCTTTACTATCCAAAATGATTGAGAGGCCCTATTGTTTGTCAGTGGCAGACAGAGAAAAGAATAAAAACACAAGTTCTCAGAGATTTTTGTTTTTTTTAAAACAAAAGACTGAGCTTTTTGTTTTCAGACTGAAGCTGCTGAAGGTCAGTATTTTTCTTTTTAAGTTTAAACAAGTTGTCCGTGATGAACTGGTGTGTGACAGAGAGCAGGTTGTCTTCACACCATCTGTCAGGAAGAGTGAAAGTGACGGGGCAGCATTTTCTGGAATTATTTAGCATGTCGCTGACAAAAGAGCCGGGAATGTGACCTGCGCGCGAGGCTCGCGTTTCAGCCGCCGCGTTTCTGTTGGAGTTGCTGTTGTCTTGTCGTGTTTGATCTTTGACAAGCTCGTTAGTGATTCAATGAAACTTTTTTTCTTGTTATCCATCTTGACATCATTTAATGAATTACAGATTAACAGCAGAGGTCAATATAGGTGGAAATGGAGTGAGAATGATAAATAAATAGCTGAGCTGTTTAAACAAAGGGGCTGCATTTCATCGCTTGTCCTTTAAAATTCACCTAACAGTTTGTTTCAGCCCAAACTGGAAAAATCAGTGTGTAAGATTTGTACCATATATACAATGCGTCTTGTTCTGCAGATGGCTCTGTATGTATCTGGTTTACAGCTGTTGAAATATTTACAGAACCTTGTCGTGCTGCCAGTGAGGACAAAGGGGGCTCTTATCATCTCTAGGCTTCAGTACCTTCTTTATAGGAAGCCATGCTTTCAGCAACCTCATCAGAGAAGATGTGGAGGTGGTGAATTAAAGGAGAGCTTCGTACTTATCACAGAGAAGATATTGTGAATCTCATATTTGGGTAATTACCCTAAAATAGTCAGCCGTGATTCTTGAGTATATGCTGCACGAAATTACAGATGTCCAGACGAGCATAATGTGCACGTAGAGGACATCCTTCATTTTTGGCGCTTCCTCGCCTTTCCTAATTTTAGGTTTCCTCGCGGCTGTATTCGTGTTTAGTTTGGCTCTGCTCCCGCCTTTTCACTGCTGCGTTCACAGTAAGGACAGAAACATTTCTATCAATAATTTTTTTTAATTAAACATAAGCAAAACAACACACCTGTCACAGAGGAAGCAACATCTAAGAACAATAATCTGAGGTTCAAAAGAGAAGATGGTTTTAAAAAATGGAGAAAAAAACAAACAGCACACACATTAAGCCGAGATGTTCAGGTACCAACTGGAGCAATGGGTTATCAAGTCCGTTCTGATTAATATGACCGCTTTGATTTAGTTCTTCTGAAACCTGCCAGCCTCCCGGACTCTGCTGGACTAATTTTAAGTCTTAGATTAAGATTAAACATCTGAATTTATCCCACATGTAGGCTATGACTTATTAAAAAACCCTGATTCACAACATTTGTTTTCCAAAATATTTTCTGTCAACGATCTAACCAAGTGGAGGCAGATCACAACCAGCCTAATGAATATAACGACATAAACAATAAAAACGCTGAAAATTTTAAAATTGGATCTTTAGTTTAATGAATTAGGTCCTAATAACATACAACATGATATGGCGTAGGATAACACTCAAAAGTAAGTACATATATATAAAGTAAATATTTTTTTAAAGGACTTATCAAGTATTGTATACTGGCACTTTTCGTACAGCACCACATATTTTGCTGTTATTCGGCTGATTTAGTTACATCGCTCATAGCTGCTTGACAAAAGGTACAGCAGAACACAGAGAGGAGATTCCTCCGTTTGAGTTAAACGTCTGTGGCTAAAATACTGAATTACACGCTGCCCGTTAAATATGATCACTTTATCATGTTTCTAATCTGTAAGTCTAATTTAGGGGGAAAGAACTACTAACTTTGTACCTTAGCACAGGTAGTTTGGGAAACCCCTGATACACAACATGTGGGTGACAGTCTGGTACAAACAGGTCACCTTACTCTTAAAAAAACTACATCATTAAAAAAAATCAGCTGTGTTGATATTAAAAAATTGAGATGCTGGAAGCGTTGTGTCACTGTTATAACAAACGTGAATATGGTTTGTGCAGCAGAGCACTGCTTACACACATGTGAATGCATCCATGTGCATCCATAAAGCTTCCTTTGTATTTCTTGACAACGTACAGGTATACAGCAACCCTCACACTTCTCACAAGCTTGTTTAGTTAATAATCCTGCCCTCTCTTAACCTTTCACGTGCGAAGTTTCTTATGAAAATAAATTAGATTTAATCCTGATTATAGACTTTAAACATTATTTAATGTTGCTTTCTGGCATCGGTTACATCTTTTCTTCATGTTTAGATTACGTCATATTAAATAGCAGGAATAACATCACTTGAATGTTTCTCTGTATGTGACATTTCAGCCCATTCAGAGCCTTTTAGTGGTGGCCTTTCTTCAGATGGCAGGTGCAGACTGGTCGGCTGGAGCTGGGGGTGAAGCTCTGCTGCGCCTCCTCCTTCTGCTTCACCTGCTCTTTAAATTTAGTCTCCTCTCTCTGCTTTTCCGCCTCCTCTGCATCTCGGACCTTCCTCACCTCCTGCCGGGGCGAGGAACGGACGTCTCGCCCCCGCTCTCCCACCAGAGCCTTGGAGGGCACGCGCAGGTGCTTGGGGGAGGAGGCCGCGCTCTGAATCTGGACCCTCTTGACGTGATCCACGGCGTACGGCTTCTCCTGGAGGTCGCTAGAATTCTTGCGGCCTCCTGTTTTATTGGCTGTATTCTTCCTGGGCTGGGAAGGAAGAGGCTTGTAAGCCTCCAGCTTACGTTTGTGACTCATAGCAGAGGCGCAGCAGATGATGAACACCATAACAATGAGAAGGGAGGTCACTACGATGATGATGAGCAGGTTCTCCTGCAGGAAGTCCACCACTCGGGTCAGGACAAAGTCCTTCAGGCGGATCATGGTGATGGTGATGGTGTTGGTGATGGAGTTGGTGGGGCTGGAAGGCTCAGTAACAGCTGTGAGGTGAACAGGTGCTCGGGTGGAGAGAGATACTGGGATGAGGAGCTCCAGCTCAGCTTCATCGCCGCTGCCATCCATGGATATGTTGTAGAACAACGGAGATGAGTGGACACTGCTGCATAGCCAGAACAGGCTCACACAGACCACATGTAAAACCAAGCGGGACTTCATCCTCAGTTATGAGTCCTGCAACAACAATAGGTTGGAATTTAGGAATTCAAAGCAGCTGGATGGCTTTAAAAAAATAAGTTTCACGGTTTGAAGAACAGTTCAAGTTACAGTCACACTGTAAGAAATCACCGTGAAATACACAGTAATTTAGTTTCTGTAAAGTTAGTTACTTTGAATTTTTTTAAAGTAAAATACTGTATAAACAGCAGTAACTTGCAAAATACCGTATAAATCATGGCAATAAACACAGTACTGTATAAATTTACAGTAGACCAAGTTCTGCTGTGGTAAGTCACAGTAGTATTATCACTACTGTAAATCCTGTACCAGTTTATTTTGCAGGCAGTGGCCTGTAGAAAGATGAAGTCTGCAGCTCTACAGGAGGTTTCCGTTTCCTTTGACTTGAGTCACACAAGCTTTACTGCTGAGCTCCTGGTTCTAATTAAATATTCATCCAAAGGTAACTAAAATGTAATCTGGATTCAGGTTTTTCTCAGTTTTTTAGCTCTCCCTGCCTGTACCAGATCTATTTTAACAAACACCAGAGTAGCCATTACTTATTTGGGGTGGAGACAGTACGTTTGCTGCTGAAGGCCTTATAATTTGTAAAGTAGAGGGAGGCCACCCATCCACCACACCAAAGCCAGGAGGAAACTATATTCCACAAGGAGCGCAGAGGCGTGGGAGACCTGCGGCTGTGGCCTCTATATTTACACTGGGCAGCAGCCGCTGTGCACCCGCCCACAGCAGCACAAACCTGATGGAGACAGTCCTCCTTCCAGGGAAATCTGCACCATACAACCGGCTCAATACATCTACCGACCCAATGTTACAAGTTTTTTCCTCTTCAAGAAAACTGCAACCAGTGTATCTGTTCGACTTTAAACCAGAAAACACCTGATATTGTGTAATCACGCTTTAAATACAAGCCTCTAATCAGCATCATGCTACAGTGAAGCTGCTGCCGCTCTGTTTTACACTGCACACCATGAGCCCTCCACTCCTTGTGTGGTCGAAAATACAGTAAATGCATCCTGGACCGCATAATGGGCTGGGTCTCCATCCTCCAATGTACAGCTATAGGGCAACGCTGCCCTTCAGATCCCTGTAATTACAGCTAAATTTACATTTCCAGTGCTGTATTACACCGTAGAGCTGGTATCACCCCTCATTACATTATGAGTGACAGAGTTTAGAGACCTCCCCAGTCCATTTCATGACAATGCAGTGTTTGGTAACTCAGAGTTATACTTTGTTTCCACACAGCTTGCATTTGTTTTGAAGACTGGAGAGCCCATGTTAATTAATCCAGTTTAATTTTGCATACATGTGTTAGGCATCATTATGTTTTATTATTCATAATGGATCAATAATATATACACATTTACCTATATTGAAGACTCAAAATTTGGGTTTCAACCATCTTAGATCTGAGTTTTTTTGTATAACTGCACCATCTATTATCCTGGCTTAAATTACTTCTTCTTCTTTTTAAAAAGATAAACATTATTCTCCATTTGATAGGAAATATTGACAAATTAATTCACTTAAGTTTGCAGTTTTTCTCTGGGTTTGATTTAAGTTGAAAAGTGAATGTCAGATTAGGATTCAAAGTCCTGCATTCATAAAGCAAACATAGGAGCCATCACAGTCTTAGAGTATTCTCAGGTTAACTATTTTTCTTTCAGAAATAAGGTCACTTAGTCCCCTTGGCTGTTCTTCTACATCATACGAAGTCATGTTGTACTTGCAATCAGGGAGTTTTTATTTTGCAGTAAATATTGCCTGACAGCAGTTTGGTAGCAAACTGCACTAAAAAATGAGTATCGACAATCAACTTTTTAACAGGTACTGAACAAAGCGATTCAGTTTAAATGACAAATTTTGGTCTTCAAATTGATTGAATCCTCAGAAGCACACTGCCCTCACCAAACCAGAAAAAGAAATTTGACTTCATGTAAAAAGTAACACAAAATAAAACTGAAAACTCTGTCATAATCTTACACGAGACTGTTTGGGATTGCTTTGATGGAGACAACATGAATCATTTTAAATTAACATAATCCAGTCAATTATTCACCCGGTCAAGTAATGCAGCCCAAATACTTCATCTCAAAATTCTAAGTTGATGATATTGTAAACTATTGTAACTCTACATTCTATCTAAAAAAAAGTGATGAGAAATGCTTAAAAACAAAAACATTTGAACAAACCACAGCCCTAAAACATTCCAGGTGAAAACAAAAGAAATTATTGATATAATAAATCCATCCATTTTCCTGCTTTATCCCATTCATTTAAAAAAAAATTAAAAGAAGCTAAAAATTAAATCAGTTTAGTTGTGATTAACCACACAGCTGATACATTGGGAAAAATTGCACAGAAAAAAAATCTGAATTCATAAAGTTGACGTATTTAAGAGATGGAAACAAAATTGTTAAGATAAATTTGTGTGATCATTTCCTTTTTTTTGTTACCTGACTGCATTAATCTGCATGACATGCATATACTAAACTCTAATCACACTATACATTACTTGGATAATCAAATGTGTTGCTATAAAGTAGAACTGAGAGAGTTTTAACACATGAATCTACAGATTACCAGAAAAACAGATTGAAGCAACTTCTTTGGTTCTACCTTCATTGATTTTAAAATATCAATTTACAACAAACTGAAATACTCACAGGAGGTCTTCCCCTGGTTTAGACTTTAGGAAAACCAGATGCAGTGCAGATGGCAACAGGAGGAAGAAAAGGAGTGACAGCGTAACACGAGGAAAGGGAGAGTGAGTTCCCAAGCATTAGCTCTCCCAGCGGAGTTATACTGATGTTTTGTTTTTTTTTAACTCGGCCCTGAAAACCTCCTTTCAGCAAAGTGATGCCCAGCCCCTTCATCTCATCCTCCTCTTCTCAATTTTCGTCTTCAGCCTTCTGGGGTTATTCAGCCTTCATCTGTGATGTTTGACTGAATGTTTTTATGAATTGTAACATGTAGAGTGGGGCAGAGTGAAGACATTTCATGTTAAGGAGGATAAATTATCGACTTACGCAGATGCTTCTGGACACAGAATTAACATTAAAAAGCTGAACCACCCCATGCCGTGGGACTAAAAGCTTGACTTAAGTTGGATGAGAACAGCTGCAAACGTGCAGCACAAGGAACACCAGTGCCATGTTTTAGGAGAAATGGTTATTTCTGGGTTTGGTGGGGTGAGTCTCTGCTGCCCACTGAGTTCTCTCTAATTAAACCCATGCTGATTACAGCCTTACTCCACAAGGCAGCAGTTTCTTCCCAGAAACACATGAACACAGCTAGTATAGGTTTCATGGTCTTTTCGGTCCGCTTATCTTCAAGTTCATCCTTAAACATGCAGCGTATTTATTCACTTGACATCTTCCTGTTAATTCAGTCTCATGAACAGTGTGATATGATGATATGTAGCCGGGCAGTCACAGCTGAGGTACGAGCATCCTGTTGCAATGAAATGATCATTTCTTTCATCAAAAAATTATCTCAACTACTATTACAGCTCTTCATATTGCTTCAAAGTAGACATTTGGTTGGTTTTGATGAATCAAATACAAAAGTACAACTAAAAACAGTGAATCAGCAAAAAATAAAACAGTTCTTAAGACAGAGTTCACAGCGACAAGGAAACAAACATTACATGCATCTGCAACATAAATTGATCACGCCTACAACAGTTTTATGTGCAGTTTTAATACTACTCTCTATGAACATTTTAAAAATAGAGCAGTGCACTTTAACTTAATCACACATGCCCCACCAACGGGAACACCCATCGTACAACCAAATGCATGTTCAGCAGCTGAAAACAGTCATTTTGACATTTTCTTAAAAACGACAGTGCTCAGTAGTGCAGGTAAACCTATGGAGTAATTTACACTACATGACTGAACTTCAAACCGTATCAAAACAACATATTAAGATATTTATTAAAAAGAAACCGTTGCAAGGCTGAAGAGGCTGGGAAAAGTTCAGGGTAAGTGAGGTGTATCCTCATTTTTTAAAATAAACTTTAAAAAAAGCCTTCAGTGTTTTGTCCCACTCAAACAAAAAATCCATTCAACAAATCACAAGAAACCCATTTTAAAAATTCTTTATTAATTTCCTTATAATCAGTGTTTGATACTTGAAGCAAGAATAATGAACAGAAATGCTTTACAGACTTCCACATGAGGCTTGTCTGGTTGGTTTTCGTCTGATTTTGACTGATTTTTGTAACGAAAGATCTGCTTTTCTCACGATACATTATGGCAAGGTGCAAGGAACAAACAGGGGAAACATTTAAAACCCATCACCCATACAAATACCCTCTTCAGCACAACCACAAGAACAAAAAGGCAAAAAAAAAAAAATCTGGTCATGTTATTTACACTTCTACTCAGTTTTCTAGACCTTAATTACAAACATACATCTATCTTTCAACTGCACATTTCTTCAACCTACATTGTCCCTTTGGATTGCTATAGACTACTAATCCTCAAAACTCAGCTGTCATGCCAACAACGCTGTAAAAAAAATATAAAAAAATCTCCAGAGTGGCAGCCTGACATACAAAATACAGCAGTATAATTGTGTCCGGCTCCATTCAGAAGATTTCCTGCCACCTTTATTCTACAATTCACTGTTCAAAGTGCATCTTGAGGTCACACTGACTTACATGGCTGTGAACTCAGCCAGATTGTTGGTTTAAAATCCATTTTTAAAAGATGTTGTTATACCCGTACCAAGGTGAAAAATGTCAGCGGCTAAATGCTCCTAAAAAAGAAAACACCGACCAGTAAATGCTAACTGGTCAACAGTCAGATGGACTGGCAGGACTCTGACTTTTAGGAACGTGGTGTTAGTACAAAGAATAGCACCTCAACGTGATTTTAAATCCAGGCATCTTTCAACTCTTCCATTTTCTACACAAACCCACTTACAGAACAGTCACCTTTCCAAACTTTCAGGCTCAACTCTATGGCACTTTCAGGTCTGTACAGTGGTAATAAAGAAGGCAAAAACAGACTGAACCATTACCCGTCACAGCTTCCCACTGGGAAACATCTAAAACATTAAAAAAAATAGAGCTTTTATTGGAGCAAGCCACTGAGATTGGACAATTAGATGGTCCCTGGATTTGTATCAACTACATTGATTTGGGGCATCAGAGAAATAAACGTTCTAGATATAAAGACATGGAAGTGCTGAGAAGGATACGAGCACAGCTGGAACAAGAACCAGGCTAAAATTAACAGTAAAGTGGTATTTTTTCTAATTTGATTTTCTTCCATTTTACGGGCAGGTTATAGACCTTAAACCAAGTCCACTGTACAACTCCTTAAATATCCAGTCACAGGTACCAAAAAGCCAAAAAGTCATCTTTGGCCTTATAAAAAGGTAGCAAACCATAGCTTTACCAGCAGACGGTTACACATAGTAGAGTTGATGTGCAATTACTTGGCATCATCTGCTTTCCTGATTGTGAAGAAAACACAGATCTGGGGTGGTGTATAATGCAAAGAAAGCAGTAAAAAACTAGCCAAACTACTTTTAGTTTATTAAGTAAGCCCATAGACGACAAGCACAGAGGTTGTGACTGCACCTCTCACGAAAATTAAGCACATCTCCTGCAGAAACTATGAATATTTCCATGTGCAGCACATAAAATATCACAACCACCAGCCACCAATGAGTCACTACAGTAGAGCATTAACACAAAGTCTAATTATTTTCCCTTGGCCAATGAGATTAATGGAATGTTATTTTCTTCAATAAGTGCAGAGTGCATGTTGATAAAGCAAGGTAGAATGGTATGCATGTTTACATGGACTTCTGTGTCCACAGTCGGAATGAGAGGAGGCAACAGAAACCCAAACAAATAGCAGAAAGTGGGCGTCGATTTGTGCAGCTTCAGCAAAGGCTGGGAGGAATTTGTCATTAATTGCGTGTCTAAATGTCTGGGTGCGCCGACTGTGGCAAGCTAGCATGTGATTTCTTTTCATTATAGAATTTGAAATGCCAATCTTCTTTCATGCTAAATCTAATTTGCTTATTTTGATATAATTATGTATGGAGGATAATTTAATCACATTTGCACAAAGTCTTCCGCTGAAAGTTTCACTCTTTGCATTTTGAATATTCTCGGAGAGAGAGCGAAAAAAAATACTGTTAAGTGTAAACAAAATTCCAGATTTGGCAACATTATCTTGGGGTATGCCAACATGAAACACTGGCACCTACTTACTAAAAAAACAAACATACAGATATATCAAAGTGAACGGGGGCTGCTATCGACACTGGAATTTTCTTGGACATTTCTAAAATGAGAAGACTTAAGACCTTTTTTTAGACAATTAGGCAAAAATAAAAGGCTGCCACAGAATAAAATGAACCGAGTCCTTAATCACCAAAATGCAAAAGTACTTTCTGCCAAATTTACCACATGTCCTTATTCCGTCTGTGTTAAACTGAGGGTTGGGGTCTGGCTAAGAAAAAGTTCATCTGGAATGTTCCTTGGGATCGTTGCTCGGCAGGACTCAGACCAAACACTGTCATTACGATAGGCAGTGACTTTTCCCGCGCCCCCCAGCCCCCCAAAAAAAGGAACGTCCTGAACTGTAGTGGGTTGGAGCAAAGGGTCCTTAAATGGATATTTTGGACATTTGCTCTTCAAGTTTGATGATTCGCTTCTCCTGACTGCTGATCAGGTCCTTGAGGGATTTGATTTCTTTCAAGATCTCCTCCATCTTTGCTTCGGATTTCTGTGAGGGAATAGAAAGAAAAAAAAAAAAAAAAGGAGAGATGAATTAAAAATATTTTTGCAAATTTTTAAAAATTATAGTCACTGTAGTTGTTACACAGAAATACTACAGCAAGTAAGACTATTTAATATGAGGTAGGTCTCAAAAATGCACAAAGGAAATCGTGGCAAAAAAGCAACCAATGAATTAAACTGTATGTGTTAACTTGGTTTTCTGAGGGTTAAAATTTTCCCCAAAACTGGTGGCTGTGGACCAGATTATAGAGCAGAGCTGCAAAAAATCATGTGGGTTGGGTTGCAGGAGGGTGGCTGCATTGTGGGTGAATGCAACAGGCGCCAGGGCCAGCAGTAGACCCCTTAGTTTGTGGGTCAATGTGGGATGAACAACATCTTTAAACCACTTCACAAATCCTAGAGACTGAAACTCTCTGCCCGACACTGCGAGCGCCTGAGAACCATCAACAGATGAAGCCATGAGCGCCATCGTGTCAGACGTCAATCCTTTCATGTTATACTTCACATATTCTTCACACTCTACCTTCCTGAAAATAACCTAATAATTATTTAAGACTTTTTGGTTTACACAAAACTCACAATCGAAGGAACCGGGGAGGCAGGCTTGTTGGCAGGGCTCGAGTTCTCCGTGTTCTTGGTGACCTTGCTGTCCAAAATGTTCTTTTTGACCACCTTGAATTCCCGGTTCTTGCCTGGGACATAGCCATTCTTCAAGGAGATGAGGATGGGATCTCCATTCTTGCCCTCAAACCATTCCTCAGCCTCCAGGGCCGGGTCTGGTCCAGCTGTGTCAGGGTACAAGTCGTCCTGGAACAGATCCGACTAATGCGGAGAGAGAGCGACAAGCTATGAGACAAAGCCTTGAACCAGACCATTACAGAACAAGGCTGTGTAAGTATGACTGGGGTGCAATAAACACATCCAAGGTCTAACTGTATGAAAAGGAGGTAGTTAGGATGAAGGCTTACCTTTCTAGGTACAGTCATCACAATGGGCTCACACTTTCTTTCATGCAGTTTATAGAACCTGACAACACAAATAAAAACCAGTATTACATCATTAAAACAACAAAGACCAAACTGTTTCCTGTGAAAACTGTGACACGGTTACATTCCGCCTCCTAGTGGCAAAGCCGTGACATGATTCAGCTTGAGATGTGACTGATTAAAAGGAGGAATTTAAACAAAGCCTAGTGTGACGATTAGCCACTCATCTCAGCTTACCTTGCAATTTCACACTTATTAACATCAAGGCCTCTTTTTGGCATGTAACCCATACCCCGCTGGGGCTCCTTGGTGACAAAGGTGCTGAGGAAGTGAACATATGGAGCCTCATCTGTGATTTCAAAGTATCGGATGCTGCTATCACCCTGCCAAGAAGTAAGAGTGTCATTTCAGCATGGTGGAGATGTGACTGAAAATTAAAAGTGATGCTGGACTGATTTTATTCTAGGATGCTGAAATAAAAAAACACACCTTCCCACAAAGGTAAACAACACCGGTGTCTGGGTCATAGAAAGGCAACAGTACTCCATTGCTGGTGTCCATCTCATTGACAGTCATTGGCTCCTCCATGTTTTGCTGAAAAGAAAAAGAAATATGATCAAATATGTATAAGAAAGAGCTTCTTAGCCTGGATGGACAAATGTGCCATTTTTGACAATTATCATGGGATATTCTGATATCAGTACATCTAATTTTAAAGGGCTACTGTGTAACTTTTGGCCAATATGGGTCCTAAACCTGCAATTTCCCTCAAAATTAAACTTTTCAGCCCATTATTCCGCCTAATTTGAGAATCAATGCATAATTTCTGGGGTCAGTGCAGTGTTTGACATGTGTCGGCACTCTGAAGGAGCTACCCTCTTCAGAAACCAAACATGCAACTTGGCATGAGCAGATCTGTCTCACATGGATCATGTGACCTGCAGCACTTTGCTCTTCAGCTGTAAAACACAGTGGTCTGTGCTTCATGCTACTTTTCTTTGAAAGTTGGACAAATCTGAACAAAGTAAGAAGGGGATCATGGTGTCTGAGGAGTCCAGAAAGAAAGAGACTGTTTCATTTAGGAAAAAAGTCCTGTGGCCTGTGGGAAGTTACAGCTTTAGCCCCCTAGTGGCCAAAAGTTATACAGTAGCCCTTTAAAAAGGTGTAAATATGTTCATTCTTAACCTATTTTAACATACTGCTAACATAGGTAAAAAACTTAAATCTTAGAAAGAAATCATAACTGAAATGAGCAACCATCAGTGAACTTACAGTGTTCCACAGGGCCAGCTGCCTCTCACTCATGCGACTGAAACCGGTGGTGAGGACGTTGCCATCGGAGAGGAAAATGGCCCTCATTGGTCGAGCCCCTTCATGGGCTTTCTCCTTCTCCTGTGAGTAACATTTTAAAGGTATGTGCTCTACTTCAAAACAGTGTTTTTTCCTACATGATATAATTTGTGGGTCAAAGTTATTTGTGCATGAATTATGTACAAAAACTCAATTCCGATGGTTTGTTTAGAACAGATTCATGACAAAACCCATCTCAAGGCTCCTTAAAAGATACAGTCCAACAGTCCAGCCAAATTATAACCCAATTCGATTCACTCTAATCCATTTATATCATTCATTACTGTCCACATCAGTCCAATTCAATATAAATGTGTTAATAAAATTCAAATTGATAAAACACAACCTAAAGAAAAAATTGGGGGACATCTTGGTGTCATGTTCAAACAATTCTAGTTAAAAAGGTAAGTTAACAAAAGGAATTTGTGCTAACATGGTTTTCATTGCAATCCACGTTTTCTCCATCATTAAGAACACACTACTCACTAAAGATATAAGCAGAAAAGGAAAAAAAACAAATCCAAAGAATTCCTATAAAAGTGCTCACAGCAATAATTGTCTCCTTGCGGGGATCGATGACACGGATGGACTTGTCCTTGCAGGCGGTGCAGATGAGGCTGCCATTGCGGTTCCAGCAAACGTTGTAAATGACATCAGGATGCATGTCCTCTAGGTTGATCATAGCCTCACCTGTGCCCACGCTCCAGATGATTATCTGGTTGTCACCGCCTGGGGACAGATGGAAGTAAAGGTGAGCTGGCTGGCAGTATATCAACTTTATTCTAAATATCTAGTCGCTGCTACTATACTTTTTCTTCAAAACCAGCAAAAGGCAGATATTTTGTAGATTTAAAGACACAGCCAGGATCCGTACCTGCACTAAGGAGGACATTGCGTGCAGTTGGATGCCATGTGATGATGCCAACGCGCTTTGAGTGGCCTTCCAAAACCACCACCGGCTCCGACATGGAGGTGATGAGGCCATTTTCAGGAATTTGCCATACCTGTGGAGGATAATAATACATCTGAAACTCTTCGGAGACAGTTAAAGCTGTTATGTAATTCACCAATATAATCACAAGACTTTCATTATGTGTATATGCAAGGTTCAGAGTACTAATTTATCTTTATTGTACACAGCAGGGCTTCTCAGTTTCGTTTTATTAGGGCCTCACTGGCTTAAACACTGACTCAGACGGATCCAACAGCCTATGAAGTTCTGCACATCGATGCACTAATTTGAGTCAGGTGTATTAGAGCAGGAATAAGTTGAAATGTATAATTGCTGGATTGCTGCCTTTGTAGGACCAAACTAAGCAACCCTGGTATACACCGATCAACAGCAGTTACTTAAAAGGACCTGAGGGGGGCAGCAGTGACTAAGACTTCTTAATTTTGTTTAGTGATGGTGTTTTACAGCCACTGTAAACTACAGTATTTTGTTAGATAAATAATCAATAATGGATAACCTGAGTGAAAATCTATTATACTGTCAACTCATATCTACCAAATGAAAACAAAAGCCTCCAACTGATTTATTTTCTCATTGAAAAATGTAATTTTTCCTTTTGTATATGGACACCACCCAACAACTGATGGTGGCTTTTGCTCCCCTGACCCATGGCCATCAGGGTTTAGGTTAAACATTATCTGTTACCTATTCTTGTGCACTTTACATAAAGTCTTTAAGACACCTATAGTCATATTCCTGATGATAAAACATTACTACATACTGTAGTTACACTGTGTATGTCTTACTAATGCCCGCTAAATAGCTTTAAATTTTTACAAAACAGTTATGCGATTAAAACTCTTATTTCTGCACATGCTTCATGGTTCTGACATCTTATAGCGCCCTCTGCTGTTCACCAGATAATCATTTCTTCTTTTCTCCCTCTGTAACATCCATATTTACTAAGCCATGTAAATATTTGATTGTGAGCAATTTTATTTAAAACTACTTCAGCAGCAGAATGGTACACAGTCACCTGGGTCGTGGCTCAGTGTTAACTGTGTTACATATTGATGAAAACCCACTTTTTGTTTTGTTAAAAGCCGGTACATCTAGATCACTGTATATACTGTTAGTTTGTTGTGTGCATTAGTAAAACTGCCCAACCCTGCCTCATTTAAAATCAAACTTTAACTAAAAAAAATAAACATGAAAAGGTTTATCTTACATCGCTGCTTATACTTTCATAAATCATGAAAAAACAGCTTTGACACCGGAGGAGTTCAAACAAAGTTTGGACTGTCGGGTAAGGAAGTGGTAGAAAACTAATCTCAGAATTTAAACAGCCCAAATAAGGACATGTGGAGGAAAGTGGAACTACAGCTGCAGGGGAAAAAAGAAAAAAAGTCAGTGACCTCAGCTCAATAAACAGCTAAATCATTCCCCAGCTCTGATTCCTACAACACATATTTGAGCCTAATCTTATCCAGAGGGTGAGGCCTGCAACCATCCCTGGGTTACAACAGTCTGGCCTCTCGCAATAGGAACATGTAATTTCTTGTCACTTATTAGCTAAAGAATGTAAGCTGCCCATTTCCATTCAGTTGTGAAGTCTGAGTTCACATGCAAGGTGTGAAGCAAACCTTACCATCACTGTGCAATCCTCAGAGCCGCTGGCAATGACCTGGTCATTGTGAGGGCACCAGTCAATGTCTAACACAGGTCCTGTATGACCACATACTGTGGGGTAGGATTTGTCAATACGTCCCGTCTGTAAAGAGAAAGATAAAAACAACACAATAATGAGATTAGTCTTATTCTGGTCTATGTTTTGAAACAGGACAATTACAGCATAATCCTTAATTCCACAAACAAAAAGAAGCTCGCTCACGCACACACACGCTAAGATTCTTCCCAATGAGTAATGTAAATGATACTGTGTTGAATTTCTGGATTGAGAGGTAGCGGGTAAAAATTAAAACTGAACATCAATTTCATGTTGCCAAAGAATAGAAAATAAGTATGGCCATTAAAGTTGTCCATTTGCAGCAGGATAATAAAGCTACGTGTTTCTTTATGTTATAGAAGATGAAGAGGCAGAAGGAGAAAAATATTTAGAGCCACCATTGTGATATACTGAGTGAATAATGTTTTTAAAAACAGACAACTGAGCCAAACTTTTATGATTTTGCTGGAATACACAAATATGATAAGATGCTTTTGGTGTGTACGATCTCCTCTGCAATTATCAAATAGTTCTGTAATACAAACTTGGGATGGGCATTCAATTAAATAGTCTTAAATCATCAGGAGAATTAACAATCAATTAGTCATGTTTTTTTTTTTATATTCAAATGTAGTATTTATAGGTTATACTAAAATGAATGTATAAAAAACAGCTTCCTTTTTTAGATCTTTATTTCTCTTGTGGCAGTTAAACAGGATTCATTCAGTGGCAACACTGGAAAATATACATTCAATACAACTTCAGCACCAGTCTAAAGATGTATTAGTTTTATCTATGAAAAGATGTCAGGTGAAATTATTAATAATCAATTGATGTCAATTAATTATGCCCATCCCTAATACAAACAATATGGGCTACTGCATTAGCTGTATTCACACCAACCAAACATTTGCCACTTCGAGGAACTCAGCCAGCCCGATTAATCAGCCATGAATTAGGAGGCACTCAGAGGTCCAAATATAACCCTGGCTTCACACCAGATGCACGACGTGTGCAGTGCTGAAGTGTTGCATCATGGTTGCAGGTAAATTATCCTTTAAATGTCTGATGTACAGCCAGCATGGTAAAACTGCATTATTAGTGGGTGTTGTTGCAGATATGAGGTCGATATGATTTATACATCTGTTTCGATGAAAAGCTAAAAAGCTGTTTGGAGTTCCACTATAAACCCCTTTAGGCTGTCCCTTTTATTCAAAAATTAAGTTTGGACAAACCTGATTTAGAGAATTGTGCCATTATTTATAATTAACAGTACAAAGAAGAATGTTTATAAAGCAAAGTTTTTTTTAGCCTTTCGCAAGAATTAGTTTTTCTTAACTTTACTGTTTCGTCAATATTTTTAATGCACAACCTGCACATGCAAATATGCTGAAGGAAACATGGCAAACAGGAAATCTCATAACAGTCATCGCCAAGCGTAGATTAATTAAATTTGATACTTTGCATCTTCTTACATGGCTCATTAAAAGTGATGAACAGGGAAAAAAAAATCCTTAATACCGAAATCATTAACCATAGTAACACCATCACTAGGCCAAACACAGGCTTATCAGTACTACACAGAAGTAAACAGAGATTAGATTTAGCTCCCACTAGACCTCCCATAGTAATTAAGGGAAGTTACTAGTAGTGACGTCATTAAATAGCACACACATGCCAACGGACACTTAGGTTTCCATTTAAACTAGTAACCCTAAATCAAGCAATAAACTGCCCTTTACATAATCTACTTACAAATGAATTTCTGATGTGCTCACTCGTGAACAGATGACCTTTGGTTATGCTTAGCATTTAAAAACGGGAAAAAACAAAACAAAAACTTTGGACCAGGTGAGCCTGAAGACAACGTATTCCCTCTACGTAGTGAGGTGACTTGGCAAACCTGCATTATAATGTCTTGTGCATGAGAGACACACCCTGGCCTGTGTTGACTCCAAGTACCAGCACAGGGCCAGAAAGATGATGTCACCTACTGTGGAGCCCTGCTGCAGCAGTCCTATTTAAAGCTTGATCGTCTCTCTGATATAAGAAATATTCAATCATTGCCTGCAGCCTTTCTGCCATTATACTTGGAACAGCAACACGCAAGACTTGAGAAGGCTTAGTAAATTTGGGAACTGTGACTTCAGTAATGAGCAAGAGGCACAATCAACACCAAGGAGATGGGAGATGAACAGTTCCCTACTCAAACATGAGATACAGAAGAGTCAGAGTATCCTAACTGATATTTAAAGCAAAAAAGAAGCACTGCATGGAGAGCTTCTAATTTAGAGTGCTAGTTTCCTAATGTAGTATATGGGAGAATCTTTTTATTGTCTAAAACTGCTTTATAGTTGTACTTATCTTAACTTGTTATAGATGAACAGATGCACAGATGAAGAGCAAGTTTGGCTCCAGTGACAGCTTTTAAAATTTAAAATTCAATATTGGTTATGCAATTGGACAACACATATCAATGAATATGGCAATTGTAATCAAATTACTGTCTGCTTAAAAGGTGATCAAGAATGGTTGAGTGGGGTATTAATCCTTGTTCTGTGATGTGATAAGTAGCCCAAAAAAATTGGTTGGGTCTGTAATGGTTCAGAACCTTCTTAAAAGGCTGTCCAAAGTGCTCTGTATGTGTGTTTGGTGAATAACACATTGTTTTGCCCTTTTTGGCGTAGTTTCTGAGCTTATCTAGCAAAATGCACGTAAAATGACGACG
>JAVQJG010179623.1:0-20748 GCA_036024015.1 Craterocephalus amniculus
AGATAGATAGATAGATAGATAGATAGATAGATAGATAGATAGATAGATAGATAGATAGATAGATAGATAGATAGATAGATAGATAGATACTGCAACTATATATTGTATTGTATCCTCTCATTCATCTATCCCCTTTCTAGAGCTGCTTACTATAATTCAGGATCAAGAGGGTTGCGCCTATTCCAGCTACTATCAGGCGAGAGACAGAATACTTCCTGCACAGGTCACCCATTCATCACAGGGCCAAATGCTCCATACATTACACTGTTTGCAGAGTGGATGCTAAATCTATAAATCTTCAGATGGAACAGCACTATGGAAAAAAATCCACAGTATGTTGAAGGATATTTCTTTGTTTTTCCTTTTGTTAGGCACATCAGTTATGAGAGCGCAGCTGCAGGGATGGCAGACAGGCTCATCTTTTGCAATAAGTGTTTCAGTTTGTTGATTTTTAACTTACATCTGGACAAAACACGCATTTATGCCTCCCAGGATTTTTTCCCAAGTCTCATTCTTAACAGTTAAAAACTGTGATCTTGATTTCACAATTGGTGCATATACCGCTTGTAATCCATTTAAACTGTGTGCATGAGTTTGCATAATGTGCACATAGATTTACAGGACTTTTTTCTGTTGAAGAACAATGAATGCATTTTCATATGCTTGAATCACAAAGCCTTGCATACAATTTACTAAATAAAGGACTTGATTATAAACTCATACACAGATTTCAAATCATCGTATGTGCATGGTTATCAGAGAGGATTATAGAGAATATAAAACTTATAGGTCAGTTTATAAACTGAGAGAAAGGATTTCCTAGCTGCTATTTTTTGTCCTGCTGCTGGCACAGGCGAGGTCAGTAGTCTCAAGCCTTTTTCATGTTGTCTGTTTAAAAGTCGACTGCTGTGCCTTCATTGTGTTTTGCTGCTCTGTTTGTAAGGTATCTGAATCATTGTGTGTGCTATAACTGGCCTGGTGAGACACTATTCTAACTTTTGATGCTGTCATCACTCTGTATGCTATTTGAATGCATAACCTGATTCCTGGAACTATTTGAACGGTACAACTAAATAAAAACAAGCAATTGCAAAATTAATTTTTTTTCCTTTAGGCAACTACTGTGTGAAAATTTTTTCAAACTGTTAGCATGAATCGCTGAAAAAAAGAATATGGATGATTTGCTACAGATGAGACATGGCCCAAATCAGAAATGAAAAACGTTTGAAATGGATCCAGATATATGCCTTGATCTTTGCTTATTTTAAAACTCAGCCTAAAACAGACATGCTGCTTCAGACTGCTTGTACTTCATTCTGCCAGCATCAGGAGTTATATATACATGCCACACTTTGGTTTCTAAACACATCCAAAAAATAACTTAATAACAGTTGAAAAAGCTCAAGGTGAACTTGTTTTTAGGGACTTTTTATAGAAAGGTTAGCCCACAAATAAACTTAGACATTAACATTACATATTGCATGTTTTTCTTAATATTGAGCATCCATAGTCAGTATCATTAGCCTAAATCTCCTGGCAACATCTATCATGTACCAACATTTTATTTTGTGACAGTCCTTTAAAACTGGCAGCCTTTTATTTTATTTTTACCTTAAATCACTTGCATGGTACAGTATAATGCATAATTGGAACCACTTTTCATGAATTGTGTCTCTTAACTTCTCTTGCTTTTAATCTTTTCAATGATTTTGTGTTTAAATGATTTAACTGTAATTCTTCTTTTATGCTTTTAACGTTTTATGTAAAGCACTTTGAATTGTCTTGTACCTGAAAATGTGCTATACAAATAAACTTGCCTTGCCTTGCCTAATATAAGTAAGTTATCATATTAAAGGACTTTTTAGGGAGCATGAAATATGAGATTTTTCTACAGAATGTGGTGTATGTGTGCAGCATTTTGCAGAAAATAAACAAGAAATTTCTCAAAGCAGAAAAAAAAATTCAATCCCTTTAATAATCTGGTGTGTGCTCAGACCACCTGAAATATCATCACTTTGAAAAGAAATTTAGCATTTTTATTTTATGTTTAATGTGTATGTCAGCATCGCAGTTTGTCCTCTGCATGCGAGAGCCTCTTCATCATACTGTGACCTTTGCAAGAGCCTGACATGTTTATCACATAATCAGGCAGGAATCTCTTTTCAATATATCAGAACATCATAATCCCAAGCAGGGCACCGTGAGAGGCTCAGAGAGGCGGATTTACCGGTCACATGGCTAAGCACAAGAGAGGCACAGAGATTGAGAGCGAAAAAGCCTACACTAAAAGAGAAAAGAGAGGAAAAACGCGCTTGTTTGGAAGCTCCATTTTCTTAAGGTGCAGTCCAATGCAAACACATGCAAACCAATGCGCGATTCCCATCCCACACAGAAAGGTTTTTTTTGCTTAGAATAGACCTTCCTTTATTTGGATGATTAGATCATGCCAGTATATGTTGTGAACATCTTACAAATACTCTGCAATATTCATTCTCCAATTTTGATGCATGGTGGAAACGTTTTAAACAATTAAAACAAATAGCTTTGGCAACACAAACATGTCACAAGTAAAGTCGGAAAACGGACTGAGCAGAATTGGACTGGGTCACCAGCCGCAGATCCAACTGTTTGTGATGTAACTGAACCCAGCTGTGGAGTTTGGCACACTGCTGCATGTTTGGCACAGCTCCCACTTTTTATATATTTCACAACTATGCAGGATAGCTGCAAAAATGTTGCTCCAACAAGGTCAAGATGAGAGTGGTATTAATGACCCGGGACATAAACTACAAAGTAAGTATTAAAAATGTACATTTCTCTTTTTGTTTATCAGAAAAAGAGCCAGGAAGGACTTTAAATGATGAAATAGAAATAAAGTGTGTCAGGATAAGCTATGGGTGAGTGGAAGGGGAAAATGGTGTGAAAATGAAATAAAACTAGGTAAGAAAGAGGCCAAAACAAAGTAGGTCACGATGATGAAATGATATTAAAGTGTGGCAAGTCATAAAACTTTATATAGGTATCTGTGGTCACGTGATCAGATAAAATAATAGTCTTACTCACAAGGCACAGCATGACGATATAAGTTGGCTCGAATGGTCTTCTGCAACTCATGGTCTGGCGAAGACTTTTGAAACCTCAAGCTCAGGAAGTACTTCAGGTCCTTGTTGAGTTTGTGACCTGAAAAATAAAGAAAAACAAAACAGCTTGAGGAACAAAACTTGTCAAACAAAAAGGAAATTGTACTTGTAAATACATTTGATGAAGTTAGAAAAAAACAGAAAAGTTGCAAGAGAGAAAGGAAATCAAATTTGGCTGTATTTTCAAAAACAACAGCAACAAGAAAAAACCTCAGATTCTTTTTAGTTTCAACAAACTACAGCTACATTTGTAAAGAGAGGCAGAAAAAGAGCAACTCCTCAGTCTGTTTAATTAGATATAAGAGAAGCAATTCACTTAAAAGATGCCATTTCAACAGTTTATAATGGAAAGAAAGACGCAGCATCTTCAAAGATCTTTGATTTCATGGGAGAAGTAGAGACTGGACCAGGTTTTGGTAATTGATTAAAGGAGTCTCTGATTGGCTGGAATTCTCAGGCACGTTCAGCCACCATCCAATCAGGCATGTGGATGCTGCTGGCTGAGTTTGATCAGAGCCCCGATGTTTGCAATAGGGCCAGATGGTCAGGGCTCGCTCTCACACCAGGGTCTCATTTATGACCATTTAATGATCTCCAAATATATCATGCATGTCTGGAAGTGCTGGCAAGCAGATCTAAAAGGAGGTGCCATGGCCTCAAGTCAGCCTCATAACAGAGGATGCCAGCCTGACCGTGTGCTTCTGAAAGGTTGGAGTTTACTTTTAAACATAATATCTTCTTATATTTATAACATTAGCAAATAACCATATCTTCCAGAGAAGAATAATAATAATGCCACAATAATTATCTGATTAACTAAAGGGTTGCTAAAAGAAAGCTGAAAATATGAGCCATGTAGGAATCAGGAATCAAATTTCTTTTTTAAAACAGAAATGGAAGCAAGGGGGGGCATATACACTGCTCCGAGACACTGCTGAAATTTCCTCTCAAAGCAGAAAATGATTGGTCATCTGGCATCAGGTATGGGCCATGATGACATCACCCAGCCTCACATGAACCCCTGTCCACCACTGATGGACAAACCCAAGCAAGACAAATGATGTGAACCAACAGTCTGAAAACGAAGGCATTTAAATATTACTGTGAAAAAAAAATGCATGGATAAACCCAGGTAATACAGTCATCTAAATGAGAGGGTCACAATGAATAAGATTACAGTGAAAACAGCAAAAGAAATACAGTAGGCTCAGCCAATTGGCATAATGTGCAAATACAGCTGAGCTAATATCATTATAGCCACAAATCTCCTTTTGGTTTGTGGTATTTTATTCCCTGAAGCGGAGACAGTGGTTGGTTTTTCTAGTATGCTGTATTTTTCCTTTCCTCTACACACTCACACGCATGCACACAGCCCCACTGTGTAATTCAGTGCAAGCAAAGCACAGTCAGGTAATTGTTACCTAGCAACCAGCCAGTGCTGACGACCATCATTACAGTCCTTGCTAGGCAAGCAGAAGTCAGATTGTAAAAGGGAAAACAGATACAACAGTACACATTGGCTCTCACGCATGTATGCACACGCATACACACACTCATTTAACATGAATAAACATTCTTCCAATTGGTGAACCCTCTGCAGCTTGTTGTTGATTTATACAAACCACATCTCATCAAAAATAAAATATGTTATGCATATATTAGTGCTCACGCTCGGTGCTGTCAGCCCTGCTGGCTCAGATTCATTCGCTTAGACAGCGACTTTTTGTTGGGACTGAATCCCTCCCAGAAGCACCTACAGTTAGCTGGGTGGGGGGCTCTGCCCAGGTGTCATGCTCTATCAATGAGAAAGTCATCAAATATTCAATATAAGAGGACTGAAGCTGTGTGAATCAGAGACCGCAACAACCCTGCTGTGGTATTGTGTGTAATTTGTTGCTTTGCCTTCACTGGATATTTAACAACAAATATAAAAATAAAAAAACATTTAAAAAAACGAACAGATTTTTTTTGTTAAGGTACTTTCTGTGCCGTGCATAACTGAACACATTTTCATTTCAAGCTAAATTATTAAATAATCCCCTAAATATCCTAGTTTAAGTTTTCAGTGTGTCATACTATTAAGCTTGAAAGCTGTGAAAGAATCTGCGAATCTGTAATAAAACTAAACTTGTTTTTTTCCCCCTTGACCTATTTAAAGTGATTTCCAAGCAGCATGGAACTAAACAGAGGAAAACTTAAAATGAATAAATAAATAAAGGGGGGAAGGGGGGGAACTCAACTTATTATCTCAGCTTACAACGCATCTACCCTGTTCCACAGGTTGACGAACAATAAACAGTCAAGTGTTCAATTGTTTGTGTTTTGAATAGAAGTGACTAAACTGTGTACAATTAGAGCAAAGAAAAGCTGTAATAACTGTGCTAGTCATTCTCATGGTGACTAATACGAAGTCACCATCTGCATATCCTTTACTATATGAAGACATGTAAAATAAAAACAGTGGACATCCTAGAACAATGTTCTGAGAAAGTCAAGAAAAAATAAAAATAAAAACCTTTTTGCCTCAAATAGCACATTAAATGCTAAATTCTATGGCAGAACAAATAGCTATACACTGAAGGCCTGCCGGGTCTCTGTGTGGAAAGAACAGGAGAGCAGGACTTAGATTTACAAAGTTGCAAGTAATGCAACAATGCCCTTAGACAGCTGAGACCAAAGTGGAGATGTTTGGCCTCAATGCACAGTGCCATGTTTGGTGAGAACCAAACAGAGCAAATCAACACAAACACCTCATAACGACTGTCAAGAGCAGTGAAGGAGGGGTGGCGATTTGGGCTTGTTTTGCACAGGGTTTTTCTTTTTTGTCACAAAGCCAATCATGAACTTTTCTGTATAAAAATGTATTCAACAGTCAGTGCGAGGTCATCGGTCTTAAAGCAAAAGAAGAAAGTGGGCCACACAAGCGCAGCAGCAAATCTACAACAGAAAGGCTGAATAAGAAAAAAAGCCCCGTCACACCTCAAAACCTGGTTGAAATGCTGCGGTGACACCTTAAGAGAGTTGTGTGTTAAACAAATACCCACAAACTTCAATGAACTACAGCAACATTCAGAAGAAAAGTGGGAGAAAAGACGTAAGAGACAGAAAATGATCGGTTTTTAAATGTCTTAATATGTAAAAGCTTGCAGTAGTAACCCAGAAACCTGAAGTATGGTGTGTCACATTATGGTTAACACCATCAAAGGAAAAGTATTAAACCCAAATATGATGTTTTCCTGAAGCTGAGCAAGGAGCCTAGAGTTAACCAGACAGGGAAGAAAAAAGAATGAAACTCATGGGAAGCAAATATTCCTGGGTTCCGGTCTTGTGTTCAGTTCATCCTTATCCAGCAGTAATTACCCTGCGTGTCTCCTAACCCTCCTAACATCCTGCTATTCTGTCACTAAAGACAAGCAGTGGCCAGGCTGTCTTCAGATGATAAGATGGTTCCTTTCAGAGCTTAAAGAGGACATTTCTGATTCAAATAACGCTGAAATCCTTCCATCAGTGGAAATCTGAGACACCAGAGATGCAAGCAAGCGCTTTGAGAGATAATTCTTGGGAACTAAGATGTACTCAGTGCCGGCCAGTGAACGGCTGTGTGGCAGAGACTGCTGCTTTTCAAGCATGTTGAGGAAGAAGAGAAATGTGTGAGGATGTCAGACTCCGGTCCTCTTACAGATAGACGGGCTGAGAGAGAGATGGATTTAACCCAAATAAGAGTGGATTATACACATCCTCCATGCCTCCAGTCAGCATTACATAACCTTAAATCTAGTTATGCATCCCTGTCTCATTTCAGGAGAGGGGGTGGAAGGGGTAGTGGTGAGTGCACTCAAGTGTCTGAAGATATTAGAATTTAACACGTTTTCTATGAAAGAATGAAAGCACGGATGGACTTACAGAAAAATGCGTCTTTGTCTTATGAGATGTGATTTTAATTGGAAGGGCTTTCGTAACAGCTCTTAGCAGTATATTCAAAAAGTAGAGAGGATTCAAAATCATGCTGCCCGGATAGCGAGAGGCAAACATATGGCTGCCTAAAACATCAGCAGAAGATTGTGCCAAGCAGCTGCAGTCTATAGTAAAACATAACAGCTGCCTTCACTACAAGTCATCGCTACTGCCTGTCAATCATGCCGGTGGATATCAACCATCCGGTACCCATTCAAAGCGGAAACCCAGCCAGCCAATCAGTGACTGTGGTGTGTGTGTGTGTCACAGGGAGGGAGGGGGGAATGTAAAACTGGCCAACAGCTTAAACAGAACTGACATTCATTTTAGGAAGAGTCCACATCAGTGTATGAAGATGAGAGTGTGTGAAGCTCTGTTCAGCTGCTGATTGGGATTCAGCTGCCGTTCTCCAGCTCAACACTGCCCTCTGTGTCTCCATGCTTCATGACCAAGACGTCTGCTTCACAAACCTGTATCCATGGCAACCAAGAGCCAACCGGTGATTGAGATAAGCCTTGTGTGGTCATTATAGGATGCTGCCCCCCAGTGGTTAATATAAAAGGGAAGTGGTTAAAAAAAGAAAACCATTTCTTTTGAAGCTGAGTCTCCTTATTTCTTGTGGGTTAACTTGAAGCTTCCAACTGGCTTGTACCATTAGTTACTGACTGAAAAAAGAAGACAATTGTCCCATGTACAATTTAAAGGTACAATTTCACAGCTGTAAATTGTTAATTTTTATATTATTTTTAATCCACTTTGAAAAGAACTATTTTAACCAAATGGATTCAAAAGTCATTAGACATAAAATGGACCTTTATTATGGTTTTTAAAAAAAAACAAGATATCAGTTTTATCCATTTTTTTGCAGCCAAAATAAGTATCTATTTAACAAAGTTGTTTATAATGAAACAGAAGCTTTTTATCTGTCATAACTGATTAGATCACAGATTAAAACAACCGCATACCAGGCTGACTTTCAGACGCGGACCACACTAGCAGGTGAACGTCCGCTGTGACAACAGCGAGAAAAATCCTTAAATTACAGAGGCTCCTTGGGAGAATACTTCACAGTTGATACTCTGCAGCTAGTATCTGAGTAATTACAAAAAATATGTATTACATAATAAGATGAGCATGGTAACATTGGAAACATTAAACTAGTGTTTTTACTCTGTATTAACATTGAAACAGCCTCAAAGCAAAATGCAAATAGCATCAAAGACAACTCCAGCCAGCCTTTGGTGTAACCTGAGAAGAAGAAAAAACTCAAACCTGCCAACAGTCTGCATGTGTGTGTGAGTATCCTCATACGTCAACGATAAGTGCATGTTGAGATGAGCATTAATCTTGTGTGCCTAACTTTTCTGCCTTCCGTGGAAGCTGCAGTTGACAGAGATTAGGTGTTAAAAAGAGACAGGTTGCTCTTAGTACACCAGGAGGAAACCACACAGACTCCAAGTCACTAGAAGACACATACTGTACACATGCACGTAGCAGTAATGACAGGAAGGATTATGGTGCAAGGTGAGATGTTGGCGCAAATTTTATGCCCATAGAAAAGGGTGTTAGGCCATGAAGATCCTGTCCAAAAATCTAATTAAAATATATTTTCATTGTTCTGTAGAATAAGGCAAGCAGCCCCTAATGATTTAATGAAAGAGTTTGACTTTACCCACTTTACTAGCAGTTTCACTGTCATTTAGAAGATATAAACATGAACAGATGTATAACAACAGTAAAAAGTGAAACAAATTCCTTAAAGAGAAATTCTATGTATTTGATTAAAATTGTTGGTGAATTAAAACCTGACTCATGACAAATCATGAGGTGATAAGCTTAGCTTGTTAATTAGCTTTGCACATCCTAGCCCTGATTGCTGCAATAGATGATCTATAATATGTGAGGCAGAGAGCTTGGTTGTAAATAGCAGCTGGTCATATTTCAGGCCTGGTTTTGTCTAAATACAGATATGTCAACTAAAATAAGAGATGCAAATATTGGGATGGGAAGGCAGATAGGAATTTAGTGACAGCAACCTAAAAATATTTAATTGGGTTGCAAAACTACATGTGGTGAAGGTGTCTGAACCAGTTTGTGCAGTGTAAACCCACCTCTACAGTGAATTCTGTTTTATATAACGGTTGTAACATCTGTCCAGTGAGGTAAAACTGTGAAGTACCTTACACTGAATGGGAAATGTGTTGGCATTTTTCATGTCATGAAGAAAATATTTTTACAGATTTGAGTCCTGAAACTGGCATCTGAAAGTAATAAATCTGTTTCCACTTGGAGTATGGTTAAGTGAATGTATCATCTGATTGTGCTTTTATTTGATTCATTTTAAAAGGCATTTTCTTTGTAGATTCAATATCAATTAATTTTGAGACTGGAGTGAAAAGATGGAGATTGGCTGACTGAAGGTTTAATCTTTACTGAATGTCTGAATTAACCTGAAGATATTGAAATGTTTACAACGGATGCCATGATTCTGGACCCTTTGGGAACATGAAAAGTTGTTACTGTTCTAAAATTTTAAAAAAGCTGTAATTGTGGGATGCCCTTTTCTATCTATGTGAGGAAATTTAGGGGATATCTGGGTTGTTCAAATGCGTATGTATTTAACTGATTTCAATAAGGATTTTGGGATGTGTGCTTTTTAATTAATACATTTTTTTAACCCCAGGGACTTTTCCCCAGTATGTAGTCCAGTGTGTCCCCTACATTAACTCAGCTGTGGCGGGCCGCGCCAAGCTTTCAGAATGCTGAACCTGTTTCACATGGACAGCACCAACATTTCTTGAATGAGCCTATATTGTCGGCCCCAAAGCAGATATTCCTATCAGGATATTTCTAACATAATGAATAAAGCAGAAAGGTTGTTGGTGTGAATACACCAACACCACTAATGCAGCAGTTCAGTGAAAAAAACATGACGTATATGTCACGTTTCCAGTATGAAGCCAGCTCTCCTCTTAACTACATATTATTTAATGCGCAGAACACAACTCAACTAGATGTTCTCAGCTGCACGATGAGGAGCACATCTGCATAAGATCTCAACAGCAGCTTTCCGTTAGAGACTTCACAAGCCTTTTCAGGCTGATAAGAGCTCAAACGGAGGACAAAGAAATGGCATTTCCTCTAGAGTACAAAAAATATTGTATTTCCTCAAGCTGATTCTAAATAATGGACACAGAGCAGGAACTGGAAATGCTGGTTCTTAAACAGTAAATGCCATTGTTTCAGCGGCTTCCTGTGGGTCTCAGGACATCCCGTCAGTCAACACTTGACTCTCCAGTTACAGATGAGAGCATTTAACTCTGCATTATCCAGTAACACAAGGAGTGCCTGTCTGGGCGAGGTGAGCATCATTATGGATGGGGGAGACAAATCTAATCGAATACTCCTGCTCTCACTGTGATGCTTCAATTGGCCCTTTTGGTGTGATAAAGTAGCTACAATCTCCAGCTAATACACAGACTGAAGGTGTTTCTGATACAGAGAATAAAAGAACAATTATATTAAACATGGGAATCAGATGTTTTGCTTTTATTTTGTTGTAAATATAATCCACTTCCCACACATACACCTACACACAGATACATAGATATAAAAGCAGTCTTGTGCAGATTTTCACCACTAGCAGCCGCCGTCTCATTGCTCCCAACCATGAGCCCTGTAGGGGCAGAGTGGCAGGGTTGGAGAAGAGAAAACAACAATCAGGATTGGTCCACCATAAAGCTCTGGACCATTCCTCTGCTGCGTCCTCCTATAATTACCTCCATAACCACCACACCCAGAGCTCCTTAATGAGCTCACTGTAAGTTACCCTCTCTCATGAAACCAGAGTACACGGAGAAAGCAGCCCAAATACCACTTTCAGTTCAGCAAAGTCATTGTATTCTCATCATTACATTACACAAAGTTATTTATTTAATGAGTAATTCAACTAAATTTAAATTATTCTTTTGAAGGAGAATTTACTCCCTACACTGCATACATATGTGCTGATATTTACAGATCTTAACAAATCTTGTGTTGCCTTTATTAGGAATCCAAAAGTATTAAAACTTATAATGTAATTGGAGTGATACACAAATTTCATTATGGATATGCAACTTTCAAGCAGAGCCTTGAGCCAAAAAAATGTAAGTTTACAGATTGTTAAAATCCAAAGCTCATAGCTGTAAGAACCCTGCACCATAGAGACACATTGGTAGGTTTTATATCAAAGTCTGTTTCTTTCTAATAAAGCCTAGAAATGTGTTATGTTCAAACATGTAATGGGATGAATAAAAGAAGCGGGAACATGGTTTGTAGAGTGTACTACAAACACACTACCCAAAGATATTTAGCTGAAGAATGTCCTAAATTCAGCTAAACACAAAGAAAATATGTCCAAAACTTATTAGAAGGTTAAGTCTTTGCACTGAGCCATAAAATATATCTATAAGACTGTATTTTTATACAGTTATTTCTTTAGAAAAATGCTTTGCATCCTTTATTCTGTAACCATGTTAAAAATGATTTCCGAAATGAAATAAAATACAGATATAAAGGAAGAACATCCATCACATTTTTAAAGTCTGGCAAATTCCTTATAGTATTCAATTGTATGGTCAAAACCATCAATTTTCATTTTCTGTACATTGATTCATCCATTTCCTTTTATTTCAATCTATTTAGCACTATTTTCATCATATGATGCTACACAGAGTGCTTTATAAAAGAGAACTGGGCAAATCTGCTGCTTCAGACAGACGACCATGCAGAAATTTATGGATTGTTTACATGAGGCAGCATGTGTAGTCCAGTTCTGACCCAGTTCTCCAGTACTGTGCTGCTGAGTCAGAGTCAGCAGTGCGTGATGGGAGTACTGGTTTGAAGGAAAAGTCACACATGAAGAGACACATAAACACACAAGTGCACACACCAAGGCAAGCAGAGGCGGTATGTTCCGCTCCAGTGCGCTGCATCTGTTCATTGCTAAATATATCCAGAGGAACCCAGGCCTACCACTCCATCCTCACTCTGTTACTAGCTGAGTAGGCCAAAGGATGGAGGAAGAAAACAAGAGGGCAAAGAGAGAGAAAGGAAGCTAGCTACAATCATTAAGGCCAAAAGAAAGAGCAAAAGCTTGAGGGTTGAGAGAAGGGTCAATTTCATCATCTCAGATAAAGATAGATGTTGCTTATGAATTCGTTCTACACCCCACAAATATTTTAAGCTAGACTAAACATGGACAGAACTTCCTGTCAAATACAAGAATATCAAACTCAGCATAATCCTGATGTTGGATTTCTATTCTTAAACCAATAGGTTCGCATGGAAAAAGAAGGAAAAACACTTCTTGTGCCATGTTTCCAAAAGAAAAAATAGCACCTATTTTTAACACGTCCATTGTTTCATCTTTCCTCCCATGGGCTGCACGTGTATAGACACTGAAGCTTCAAGCAAGCTGAATCCTTCCTGTCGCTGAGGGGAGGCATAAAGCTACAGTCGGTGTGTAAGCATGCCATCAGTTCTAACTGGCTGCCTCTGTTAAATGTCACTGCCTGCCTCACTGTCACACACAAAGGGTCCCCTTTTTCACAGGAGCCTATGACCACAGGCAATGAGACAAGAGGAGAGATACACCTCCCCCCTTCTCACGCACTCCCTCCCCCTGGAACGCATCACACCACGGGGATGAGCGTGTCGTCACCAGCCAGCGATTGTGACGAAACACAATAAAAGTCTAGGAAAGCAGCCATGTCATAAGGCTGTACTTTCCGTTTGGACAAAGTAGTGGGAAATGGGGGAGTTTTTCCAAACGGAGTAATAACCACTAATTTGTACCTTGAGGGTTGTAATAGACGAGGTCGCTTGTGATGTTGCAGCACACAAACAAACCAATGGAGCAAAGGGAAGGCAAGAAAGAGGAGTGCTGATTGCATGTCCAAGATCTCTTCTATGTTGTCATTAACATGCGTGGAACACCAGCTTTATAAGCTTCTAAACAAAGGGATCAGATATACTGTACATGGCTATATCTTGGTAGCTGCCAGTCAAAGAGCACCACTGGGAATTCACTCAATGAATCTTCCACGTGAAGCTCCTCAAAACTACATTTTGTGCTGGGAGGAAGCACTATTTCAGAAATGCTAACCAGGCTTGTTTGTCAGAGGATTTTAGGTAATTTGCCAAAAAAGCTAATCTTTGGCAGAAAGTGATGCAACATTGCTAAAAAATTACAGTTATGAAGTGGAGTTGAGAAAACCTTATTTCAGACTGGGATGAAAAAAAAGCAGGCCTGATTCACTAATAGTGGAGCACACATCCAAGGCTATCAAAACTGTCTGAAAGCAGAGAGAAAAAGCAACCCGGTGACAGCTGGGGATCGACTGAGATCCGATTAATGAGAGGCCTTGGAACTTTGTCTTCTGTCTGCAGCCAGCTTGATCATTATGGTGCTGAAAACTTTCAGAGATGCTTTTTAGTTCTGCCTCTTCAAAACCTAATCATTTTCAACTAAGATCAAGTTCTATTTCCTTTTAAAAGAGAAACGCTTAGAATGATACATTCTGTAATCTATTTGCAGAAAGATGGAGGACCATGCAAACCAGTTTTAGGTACAAAGATAAAGAACACAAATTCACAAGGTAAAAACTTTAGCTATGTTGTTCCTTCCAACTGTAAACTACTGCATTGATTCTATGTTTTCGTGATGCCATATGACTGATTCATTGGGTTACTGCAAGTATCCTCATGAGTAACGTGAGGATTTAAAATATTTAAAATTAGATAATCCAGAAACCAGAAGAGCCTGATGCCTCTTTGAAAGCATGTAAAAGAAGAACATGCAAACATGAACTAACTTTAGCCTACAAAGATAAATGTTGCATTATCGCCACGATCAAAATCATAAATTAGCAAATTTTGACGTTTTCTGAAAAAAAAGGTATTTTAAGTTGTACAAGCCATGTCAGCTGTCATAGACTTCCTCACTTTGTCCGGCACTAGAGCAAATATTAAAGGATTCATTGCACATAATTTCTTCTAGCTTATTTGCTGTGTTAAAACAATACATAACTATTGTGAACATCTTAAAAGCTCATAAGAAAGATATTGTGAATGTGTTTTTATGCAGGAGGAACCTTACTTGATAATAACATAACTCCTGATGGTATGGCATCTTTTATTAGCCATTCTTGTGGATTCCGGTAACTCCTACTGAAGCTTGTAGGATGATCATAGGCTTTCAAGGCTTTAGTCGGATAAAAGTTAAAAACCTGACAAACAATTCCTTCCTCCCCACATCCTTCATTCCAGTTAGAAAAATTCCCCTTGAGCTGAGGAGTCGATGACAATAGGTGTGCATCACTTCCAAAGTTTATTGAGAGTACATTCGAAATCTGCACTGAGTTCAAGGTCTATCACAAGAAATGATTTGTTTTAATTTTGCCCATTCAATCATTTTAAAACAATGAAAATATTATTAGCTTTCTTTTTTTCACAAACAAACATTTGAGTCTTTTGACAGGTGCTCTTTGTATAAAGATCTGGCTGACATGTTCATAGGTGATTAATATGATACATAGGATGCACAGGTCTTTTTGGTGCCAGATATACAATTTGTACTGATTAGTATGGTTAATTTTTTTTACTACAATTACCAAAACAATGATTGAAAATTACAGGAAAATGAAAGACAAAACAGAAAAAGCATAAAATGTCACTGTTGAGATAGTATGGTATGTGCATAATATTTCTAACATGCAACATATATATTTAAACATATACTTTATTTCTTTGGGCCATGTAAAACACTTTCATTAGATGTAATAATTACACCAGTTTGCCTGAGATAATTCTATCTGCATTGTTGCCAGCACTTTTCTCTTTTCAAGAGAGGAGAAAACGTCAAATGTAAATATATATGGTAAAAAGTTATTATGCTACTTCTTTTAAAATTAAATTGCTAGAATCATTTCCTTTTTTATAGCTTTAAGTTGCAACTTTTTCTCAGAAAGCTCAATCAGGTAATTATTTTTATATTAACCCTACTGTAACTTAGAATCAAGTTTAATTACATGGATTAAAGCTATAAATACAAATATTTCTAATTAAATTTATGATAACTCTTCTATTCTCCTTTGCCAGCCTCCTCTAAACCTGCTGTACAATAAATAATAGTTAAATGTCAGGTTATACCGAAAATGAAATTACAACAACACTCAATTTTCCATATGGTTTGAAAAAGTTGTAATCAACTCTGACCATTTAGGCATGGAGAACAATATATTTAACAATATATATTTTTAATATCAGTAACTCTTATTTCACTTTAACACACACAGGAACTGGTGGTGTACGCTTAAGGTGACTTCTCAGACAATTGGGCCACTTCATCATACAGTATACAGTATGTCCCTGTGCCCAAACAATGCTGGGTGGTGTGTAAGGAAAAAACAAAGACAGCTTCTTGGCGGTAAGACTGCCTCATTTCAGTTATTTTTTTGTTTTTTATGTCGGTTTAAAGGTTTAAATTACAAGTCCTCCAGTTTGTAATTCCAAATACTGAACCCCAGAGACCCTTGATGAGTCAGTCACTTGTTAGCTGCAATGCATAAAAAACTAAACTAAACCAAACTAAACATGTGATAGAAGATCTTAGCTAATCAGGTTAACTACTGACACTAAAATGGGTAGGTCTAAGGAAAACGTGCCCCAGAGTTTCAGAGACAGCAACGAGTTTAACAATAAACATTATTCATCATCATCTGGCAGAATTGTATTGCCACTTTGTCAGTAATATACTGAAAAAAGCCAAATCAGTGTTTTTTGCTTTTGCATTATCAGATGCATTATCAGGTCTCTGTAATTCTAAATAAATGACACTTGAACCAAAGCAAAAATGACTGTCCTGTCATCTATGTAACCTGCCCACAACAAAGTATTTCTCCGACATGTGTGGCCAGCATCCCCCTTCCAGCATAACCAGATGCTTCCAGCTCCAGACAAACAGCTGTAACTGAAGGTCACTTCCTCCCTTGGACAGACAGAAGCATGCAAACACTTCCAGTTGTGTCCTCAAACTGCATATCTGTTGTAACTGACAAAAAGCAGAAACACATACTTATCTTTTATCTTTTAATGTTGACTTAGAGAGTTATAAAAATACTCCTTTGTGTCTGCTCCTCCTTTTAAAACAGTAATCTGAAGACATTCTAAGCAGAATGGGTCATTCATAGTGACTGTTTACTGATAAAACACTCTCATCTACCAAATATATCTTCATACTAAATCTCTACATTGAGAACAGAAATAAGCATAAAAGACTACGAGACTGTTTTCCTTCTGGGAGCTCAATGAGACTTGAGTCAGTTTTAGGTCAGGTTTTCAATGACAAAACATGAAATAAAGTGGAGAATGAGTTAAATAATATGTTGAAAGCAAAAAAATACCAACAGCTAGAAAGCTGATGCTTCTCTTCTTTACTTCCTTTCACAAAGAGTCTAAATTTACTCTACTGTAGTAAAACAGGTTTCAGAGCATCAGAGCATTGACTTGCATGTAAAAATGGGCTAGTGGACAAAAGGAAACTGCATCATAAGAAGGTTCATGTAATAAGTTTACCTTCGGTTTACTACCAAAGCATACGGCATGGCAAAAGGACTATAGAGACTCTTTGCAAAGTGTCATATCTGTATCAAAAGGAACGCACATGAGACATAACAAGACAAATACCCTCTAAAACCCTAACCCTAACCCTTCACAACTTATTTGTCACTACTAAAAGCAATGGACCCAACAACATTACCTAGATATATGTTTTTATTTGCTAGGTCCTCTCCATATATGATGTATTCTGAGGCATTCCATGCCCTTTGATAAAACCAAAATCAAGTTGACATCAAATTTTCCTTTTCTTAACAGGTATGAATCATCTGCACTTCCGTGTTGCAGTGTTTTCATGCTTAATGAATGAAATGGTGCAAGAAAAAATAAAATCAAGGTTAGCATGAACATGACACGAACAACTCCACCAGCTCACTGACCTCACTAAATCACACAGTATATGCATGAAAATTGATTGGATACCCAAGGGGTGACCTATTAAGGTCTTAGATTTTATGAGTTGGGTGACAGATTTCGATGATGATCGAATATTGGAAAATCATAAATTAATAATGTCCGATTTTCAAATAGTGTTTCCCTACTGCAGAGACCCCTTTTTCTTAAGGAATCCCCTAAAGGTTAGGGACCCCAAGTTGTGAACCATAAATGTATAGAACAGACATGGTCCTGGCAGCTCGGTATATTCAGGCAGCCAGCTAGCACCCTTTTTGGAGACCTAATGTTGATAAATGTTGACTTAACCAACTAAAGCAGCTTTAGATAATAATGCTGCCTTCACAGTCTTGCACCGTGAGCCTTAAGCATGATGGATGAAACACTTCTGTAAATCTGGACTCATCAGAGCACATGAGTCCAGATTTCAGTTTCCATTACTCTAAAGTCCAATACTTTTGCCTTTTAATAAAGTTTAGCTTTTTTGGTTTGATTAGCCTCACTGATGGGTGTTTATGAGTTCTCATTATGCATGCGACACTGCTCTTATATCTACTATTATTATACAGCTCTTTAGAATGCAGTGTAATGCCCCATTGGTTTGAATGGCTTTCCTAACATTCTTGCATTATTTTTCATATAATGACCACTGAAACTAAATAATGACCCTGCCATGGGCAACGGGTATATTTTTCTTTTTTAACTGCTTAACTGAATATTACTCCACAGTGCAAGTAGTCCGGTCACTTATCTCAGCGGCAGAAAATCAGAAAGCAAGTAGTGGGATTTTGATCTCAGGATCCAGGCCGAGTTGGATTCAACCTCTCCAAAACACAAAAGACAAAAAAGACGATCAGAAGAAGATCAGTGGGAAGAGGCATAAACGGCTAACAGCAGAGGAGGTAGATGAATCTGGTGCGAACCCAAGGTCGAGCCGCCATGACTCAACAAACAAACCTTGCTACTGTAGACAACAAACGCCCTGAGTGTGGGGAACTATTTTAGCACAAATCACAGATAAATTATTTGGCCCTCAAAAAAGCGAAAGACTTTGATTTCAATTTTAGATTTTGCAAGTAGCCGTCCTTTTTACTCCTCTTCTTTGATCTTTCTTTGACCTTCGGTCCGTCATTTCCCGATAATGACCTGAATTACATACATTATACTTATTTAAGCACTGTAGTGATGCCTTCAATTTATTGTATCCTGTGTGATGCTACCAGATTATTGAACTCACCCTGTCTGTCTTTATCTGCATTATGGTCCTGAGACCCTGGAGGAAAATGAAGCAGCCCAGGCAGACAACTAAATCATGGGTGAATACACCACTTTTAACAAACAATGATTAAGTGACTTGGTAATTCTGCAACACCTGACTGCTGGACAGCAGCAACCAATCAGCAACTATGGTGGCAACACTGTTTGGTCTGTGTGAATAACTAAAAGAAAGAAAAGAAGAAAAGAAAAAAAAGGAGCTATACTGACAGGTTGGGTTGATGAGCTTCTTATGCGATTGAAGAAAGAATTATCCTGTGGATATTATGCAGATGAGTTCCAGCTGAAAACACAGCTGTTTATATGCAGTATTAATCACAACGTGAAGCTGTAGAGCAAGTGGACCTTCATATGCTTTGGTGTTATTCTTTTATTCATTAAAGTTGCATCAGATGTTAAAAATAGTTCCCACGTGTTTATCTTTCAGTAAGACTTAGTTTGTTTTGATCTCCTCAACTCAAAGCTACGGGGCTATCAAAACCGTCACAGCACAAATGATCTTTTTCCCCTCATGCACTATGGCTAATTCAGTCCACCACTTCCGAAACCACCTTCAAATAGTGATGAGAATATCAGTTGAAGGAAAGGCAGCTCCTCCAAAGCTGCTTTGCTTTAGATAAGGAATCCTTTCAACTGACATGAGAAGCTGATATATGTCAGGGAACGGTGAGATAATGTGGTCACTGGGACACAGACACAGACACACAATCAGACAGAGCTCATGAGAGGGCTTTGACCCTTCTTCTTCACCTGTTTAAAGTTGTCGGTCTCCTGGTGGGTATCAGTATTCCACCTGTTTTAGGGTAAAAACAAAGCGGACAAGATCATGGGAAAGTGAGGCTAGCTCCTCTAAACTACAAACATCAAAGATAGCTCTGCTTACTGACTCTACCTTCACGTCTGTCATTGAGTTTATGTGAAACATGGAGAGTAAGATGGAGATTTGTTTGTTGATGAATATTATGAAAACTATAATCAAACATTTTTTTATACACTCCATTTTATGAAGGTTTCAGATATTGATCAGAACTTTTATCATTTCATTGCCATTCTGAACAGAAATAGACTTAATTTGACAGCAAACAGCTCCGTTCATAAATAAACCTACACTTTTAGCACCAAGCTGAATTTAAAGAGCATAGGAAGGTCTTCTCAGGAACTAAAATGTCATTTCAGCTGCAGGTTTTCTGTATTTCCACTTATGTCAAACATAAAGGACAGATTATGCAAATTAAGTCTGCAAAAACTGTTACTGAAACCAGTCAAACCCTGCCAGAATGAAACTGCTGCACTGGTCACAAATCACCCTGAAAAGCAGTCAAACAAAGTGCACTTTAGCTGTATTGATGCAAGATCTGTTAGTTAGATTCTTCTACAGACTGTCAATGTTTGATTTATGCCTTAGAATGGAACCACGGTAAAGTTGCACTATTGACCTGTGATTCACACCGCAGCCACCAAACAAAAGCTAATTCAACCTCCATCTTGCATCTGGTCTCTTCTCTAAGTTCTCTATCAAGTAAAAGTCAGTCCAAAGCTGACTGTTATCTTATCTTTTGCTGTTTTTCTGTAACCAGCTTAAGAAATGCTGTGTTGTTCTCACCCTCAACTTTCTCCTCATCCTCTTTTTACCTTCATTCTGTTGTTTCAACAAAGCGATCAGTGGTCTCACAACAGTAATGTGAACATTAGGGCTTTTACAATCTGAGTAAATCTCTGACAGCACTGTCCCTGGAACTCATTAAATATTAACAAGCCATGGCTCGCCAATATAAAGCCTTGACACCCTCATATTACTTTTCACAGCAGTGGAGTCGTCGTTGCTGCAGTTTAAAAACATGTTCAAGCTAAATTAAAGAAGCTTTTGTACCACTTACTGCCACATTGCATTATAGTATAACATAACATGTCAATGTTGTACACAGATTGAGAGGCCTGCTCTTGGATTGAAACAATGGTGTGAACAGTAGTGTCAAGATATCAGATGACGGCTGCATAAAGCGTTTTACACACTGGTAAACCCTGCAGGGTCTGGTTAGCCTCTCAAGAGCTTATGAGCAACCTTGATCTGTAGCGTAAAGGCCCATTTATGCTCGACGCAGATGACGGATACGCACACGCACGGAAGGTTTCGTCCGTCTTCTGTGTCAATTTCGTGCGTTTTTGGTGCGTTTTCAGGCTCCTTGCGCATCCGTCACTCGATGCAGACGACGGAGTAATACCACCGGAAACCGCGGGGTCAGTGTTGAGCAAAGTGGAGCAGAAACAAACCAGGGAAGAAGAAGAAGATAAACAGGAAGAGGAGACCGTAGAAGAAGAATGAAGA
>JAVQJG010179662.1:0-13334 GCA_036024015.1 Craterocephalus amniculus
ATATATATATATATATATATATAATGTGTGTGTGTGTGTATGATGTTCATATCCATATATGAATAGCGTGACATTCTGATTCTGTTGTAATGTAGTATAGAAGGGATTCATCTGATAAACACATTGTAAGTTATATAGAAATATTAATATCTTCAATCAAAGAACCACACAAATTGTTTAATTGGAAATTAATGGAATTTACTCACATGCATAAAAGCCAAAGTAATGAATTCTTCTATGAGAACCTGTAAAATGTTGTAATGGTATTTTTGCAATTTCCAAGCTTACTTCAGAATTTGGGCTTTGTCCCCTTAAAAAAATCCTTATCACAGCTGTATAAACTCAAACATTTGATCACGCTCCCCCTTTGTAGAACACCAAATGGTACATTCCAGTCTCTCCTCTCCTTCTTATTCCCCTCCCTCCTGCTCTCAGTGTCCTCCATCTCTCCGCTGTGTCTCATTTTCCAACATTAAGGACATTTTAACTTCACAAGACTGCTCTGCCTCTTCCTCCATCTGTTATTCTTCAAATCTTTACAGAGCTGTTGGAAAGGTAGGTGATATCAGTATTTTCTCTTCCCACATCACAGCAAGATTAAGCATGAGACATATTAGTAAAGATGTACCATTTTGTTACATTCGAGCTGCTATGATGCATTCACTTTCAGCAAAATTTATTCCTCTTTTTTTAGCCTCATTTGCTTTTTCCAAATATTTACTGTCCCAGTTGCTTTCTCTCCTCCATCTTGTTATTCATTTACTGCCCATATGACTCATGCATACCGCAAAGAGCTAGATAGATATTAAATCTTCATCTTTTTGCTCTTAGACTGGGCTCTTATGTGGGTCAAAGACATACAGGTTTAATTTGATAAGCTCTGCAGCTGCAGTACCATCCTGCCCTGCCTCCTTTACTAAACAAACAGATTGCCCCATGAAAAAGCTTAACAACGGAAGCTGCTGTGAAATAACTTATTCAGTGGGTGGTTATGTCACAGCATCTGTGACCAAAATAAACACAATCCAGTCCCAGTGAGCACTGGAGCATTTCCTCTCAATGTCATTTTTTTCCAAGGTCACACTTAAGGCCCCAATGCTGCATGACTGTGCAGCAAATGCACAGATATCAGGGCCTTATTCAAATGCCAGTTCTCTTTACTCAGCAGAGCAGATAACATGGTGTCAGAGCCTAATTTAGAGAGATAATCTGGCTGTGTCTGTTTGCCGTCTTTCCTCAGTGAAGCAGCACAGACCTGACCTTATAAAGGCTCCTCCTGACCAGACCACACCTCTGTCCTCAAGTCCATGGAAGCCAAGACCAAGTCTGGGGCTCCAGTGCCCAAGGCAGCTTCCAAAGCAGAGAAGAAGGAGCCATCGGCCCCACGCAAGCCTGACCCTGCCCCTGCTGCCTCTGATGCCCCCGAGCCTGAGAATCCCGCTCCCGCACAGGATGGAGCAGCAGAAGCTGAATCAGCAGGTGAAGGGGCTGCGGCCCCTGGCACAGACTCTATGGAACACCTGAAACCCTTTCTGATTGGTGGGGTCGTCATTGCTGCAGGAGCCATCTTGCTGGGAGTATTGCTGCTGGCGAGGAGAAATTAAAATGAAATCATTAAATCAAGTGAGAATATTCATTGGTTGATAAATTAGAATTATTTCTGACTGGTTCACAAACTATTCTGGTGCAGATGGGGGATGGGAAGACACTGCATTCTGTGCTTTTTGGGGTTTTATTTTAAAATTTTTTTTGGCCTGCTCTCACATGTAGTGAATCAGCCTACTCAAGTTTGATCAAGCTGCAACAGAACATATTTATACATAGTATATGCATGAAGTTGCTACATAATAAATGTATTTATCTATTTTTAAAAAAGAAGAAAAAAGAAAAAAAAACTAACTGTATCAGGGCCTAACCTCTCTAAAGGCCCCTAAATGCTTTATCTTGTTTAATTTAGATTGCACAAATATTGGCACAAGGTTGCAATATTTGTGCTTTCTGGCACCAGAAATGAGCTTGGTCCTTTTTGCTTAAAGATCGTGAAAAATTGTATTTCACTGTATTTGTGGTGCTTTTGGGAAACCAGAGTTGATGTTTTGTTTTGTTTTTGCCTTTGGAATGATCCAAATGAAAGAGCTGGTAAGAGAAAAGCTGGATTTCTGCACTGTGATGCACTGCACATATTTTGGCTAAAGAAATGTGCACCCAGATAGCCAAATGATTCCGGCCGATTCAGGTTCAGAATGGATACACTCTACTGAGCTCTGGTAAAAGAGGACTTTTGGTGAGCCAGCTCTGGTCCAGTTCTCAATACCAGACTTGGTGAAGCTTGGGTGTGCTCTTTTATGCCAGTTTGCTCTGAGAATGGGAGGATTAAGCATCCAACTCTTTTATCTACCAAATATAGTCCCGTGACTTTTTGGAGAAGATATAGACCCTGTTCAGTTTCATCATCAAGACATAGGCCAGTGCATTTGGGCTGATTCTGGGGGTCTTTTCACACCCTAGCAAGTTTTTCCTCTACTCTGTGAGATTCTAGCTATTATAAGAAAGCAAACAGAAAATGGAGCACTGAAATCTAAAGTCAGTTAACTTTTTTTTTTTTGGAGACAAAACATAAAAGCATGCAGTGGTTGAGGATTGATTGATTTGCAAGTGATTAATGGACATTTATTGTGTACTCTAAGGAGGGGAGAGTAGTAGTGAAGTTGTGTTTCGTTGTAGAATAAGAAAGGAATCTATTTTACTGTCAATATCAGAATCAATAACCTTTCATGTCATATGAACACTATCATGCTACTGTAGTTTAGTCTGTTTGCCTGCTGCCGAAAGGTGGGAGATGTGTCCTCGCTCTGCTCTTCTATTGTTTTCAATATTGTTTTCTTCTGATCAAAACATAGAAGAGCATCCTTGGTTTTTAATACCATGCAAGTGGGGGTGTAAATGTACCGTCATATAGTTCAGTCAGAGGAGAAAAGCTGCTCTACTGCTGCGCACACTCACCTGTACAGCTGCACATTATATTTTCAATTTACATTGCAAAACTCATTGAGTTGTTCATGTTGTAAAAGTAGACAGCAGAATGACAGTTCTCACACTCAGACCAAAAGTATTGTATGAACATAACACATTCACCACAGTAAACACCCCTAACATATTTAAAAGATAGTATGCCAACACAAAACAAATTTCACCTACATTGTACTATACAGTGTACTAAAAAAAAGAAGAAATTTCCTATTTTCATAATTTTAACAGCGTATAAATGCAATAATTCAGGTAGAATTCCTCATTTAGCACATGTGCTGTAGCAAGTTAAATTACATAGAATATGTAATGATGTATGATGTTATTGAAGGCAATGTTGGTGATGTTACATGATGCCAGTGATAATGATCATATTTATCACAGTGACTGTAATGATGACAATGATGGATATGATATATTTTTTTATATTCTTTAACTTGGTGTCCTTATGCACCCTCCCCGCTGCCCCAAAATGTCTTAATGTAAAAAAAGTTTGAAATCCAACCTTATTAAAGACAGTGAACCAGTCCATGTGAGTATTTCTTTGATAACAACTGCACTTTTATGAAACTACAGCTACATGATTTAATTGAATTGGTTTGTTGATGAAAAACTATTTGTTGTCTATTTAAAACTCTATGCATGTTGCCTGGAGCTTTTGTTGCCCTGCAGCATCCTGGGGAAAAAAAACACTTAATAACTTTTTGTTGAAATCTGGGACATCATGTGACAGCTGTGTTTTGCTTTATTGTATGTCACGTGTCACCAAATGGATGTCAGCACACCAACTGTTTTAAAAAGTGCACCATGGGCATGGCTGTTTCAGCCTAGAAACACAGATATTTTCTGAGGTGGCAAAGAAAAGAAAGAAAAAGCGACAGAGCAAGAGACAAGAGTCAATGTTAGACTATCTTTTACTGACCAGAGGGAGGTCAGAGACAGACCAAAAGACTGACGCAGAATTAGCAATCGTTTGGAGGCACTAAATTGTTAAAATCTGCCAAAGTTCAGCAGTGCTGCTTTAAATCAATATTCATTAGTTTGTGAGATAATTTTCACTATTTGACAAAATGATAAAGACAATACTTTTCACATAACCTCCTAGCACGTGGAAGCAATCTGTTCCTGTGAAATGTAGCCTAATCTTTATCCAAATTCCTGCTAATTCCATATTTATTATTCATTTTCAATATTGTTAGTTAGAAACGTTAGAAACATTATAGCAGGGTGCAGAAAGCAATAAGAATTGAAACATAAGTAAAATGATGAAGTTTTTTGTTCTAGTTTACATTTCACACAATGAAAGATTAAAGTACAGCAAGGTTGTGAATGAATAATTTCATTTTCATTGTGTAAAATAAGGTTTAGAGAAAGAGCCAATACAAATTAAAATATCCACAGAAATGTACTATAGCCTAAACAATTATCCACTATTATCCAACACAAAATAATTTGGGTATAATTATGTCAAGCCCTACTGCTCTGCATCAGTATGTCGTGGTGAAACGGGAACTGAGCCAAAAGGATCAAGAAGCTCTCGATTTACTGTTCCTACCCTCACCTATGGCCCCCTTAGAGATATGATGAGAAGATCTGTCATTCGTAAGGCGCTCGAAGTAGAGCCGCTGCTCCTCAGCATTGAGAGGAACCGGATGAGGTGGCCCAGGCATCTGGTCAGGATGTCTCCTGGACGCCTCCCGTATTCTGGGCACATCCCACCATGAGGAGACCTCGGGGTAGGCCCAGGACATCAGCTGGCTGATGTGGCCGGGAGAGGAAAGTCTGGGCTTTCCTGCTTAGGCTGTTGCCCCCATGACCTGACCCCAGATAAGTGGAAGAGGACAATTCGGTACGGCATAGTATTGCAGAGTACAGTACCACTGCTTCTCTGCTCTTTTATCTTTCCTATGTCCTCTTTATTTGAATCCCTCCTTAATAATAATACTGTAAGTCTTTTTCGTGCAAACCAAAGAATAAACGTATGGTATGTGTTAAGCTCTACTCATGGACTATGGATCCACTCCAAACACAATATAAATCCTTTTCAGCAAAATTCTTAGGATGGCAATATATTCTGACCATACAAAAAAATGCAGTTTAATTATTACCCACGTTCTATATGACAGAAAATATAATTGTTGCTTGTCTCAGAGAACACTTGGATTAACTCAGTAGTCACTTTTAAGACGACAGGTTTGCACCAATGTAAAGAATAAATTTATTGTGCATTTTTGTGCATTTCACTGATATCAATAAAGATGTATTCAAAGACAATTCCTACCGGAAGTTGCGACTGCAGCAAAAGAGCGAAAGGAAACAAGACTTCGCTGGATACGTTGTCTTGTTGAAAATTCCAACAACCAAGTAAGAAATATAGATTGCAACAATGGCTGATCTGGGGATACATTTATAAAAAAAATACTAACAGGGAAAAAATATCTATTTTTTAGATTTCCAGGAGCGAAGCAATATGCTACTACAAGCTAATGCTAGCTAACAACGTGCTAGCTGCATGGCTCGGTGCAGTACATGCTTCAGCGTCAACTTTGTAACTGCAACTCTTTACATTTATTTTTTCCACATAATATCTCAGCAAGTATAGAAAAAAGGGGGGTTCAGCGTGCAAATGTTTAGAATTAGACTTTCTTCATTATGTTTTCACTAATAATATCCGCCAAAAAGACGTAGCTGGGACGTTGAATGGACACAACGTCCTGATGTTTTAGCGGCGCTTATACAAAAACAAATTAGATTGATTGAGAAAGGTGATGTATGAATGAATTTCATTACAATACATTACAGTATAATCCGTTTCCCTCAATTGCTTATCCATGCAGACATTTATATTAACAGGAATATTTGCCTCTAGGTATCCCAAATATGATTATCCCTGTGAGGTGCTTCACTTGTGGGAAGATCGTGGGTAACAAATGGGAAGCTTACCTTGGCCTACTTCAAGCTGAGTATACTGAGGGGTAAGATGACTACTTAACGTTTTGTTTCCCATATTCGTGCTTCTTAGGAAAAGCAATTCAGTGCAAACACTAAAAACCTTGAAGATTATTCATTTGTCACTGGGTATGCTCACTCGCTTTAAAGGTTACCGAATATTAAAGCTATGGGGGCACTGATACAATGAGCAGTTCCAACTACTTGAGGCAGCTTTCCTCAGCATTATTTATAGCAATCTGCATGTATCCTTTCATTGTACCATACATCGAGACTGAAATTGTTTTTCCTTTCTTTCTTAAGTGATGCACTTGATGCCCTCGGCCTGAAGAGGTATTGTTGTCGAAGGATGCTCCTTTCCCATGTGGATCTTATTGAGAAATTGTTAAATTATGCTCCGCTGGAGAAATAACCGAAAGATATGTGTGGACTGTGGAGCCATGGCTTGATCCAATTTGTGTAAAATGTAACAAAAAATTACCAACCGTAGAAAGGACTTGAACTATTTTTGTGGACATATTCAGTGATGCTTTCTTTTGTTATTATTCTCAAATAAAACTGTTATTTAACATGGTTTCACTTGTTTTTCATCAATCTTGTAGATAACCTGCTGATAGGAGCTATTAGACTGTGTCCTTTTGGGCACTGCCATTGTGCTCAGACTAAATCAAAGCTCCCTTTAAAAAAATAAATCCAATACTGTTAGTTTTGCTCCAGAAGATTCAGATTAGACTGATGTTTTGCAAAGGATGCAAAAATCTTAGAGATTCAAGCATTAGAATGATCACTCAGTTGGAAGATATCTAATATAGTCCCTATATTTAGTCACATTTTTGCCTGCAAGGTTCAAATACTTTTTGAGATGCAAAGATTTGACTAAAATACATGCAAATGTATGCCTTAGCCAACTTATCCCTTAGCTACCTTTATGTGCAAGATATACAGCAGTAGATGGGGAAAAAACTGCAATAACTTAAGGATTATTTTTTTTAATATGTAGATTTCGTACAAAAGAAATGGATAAACATACTGTATTACATAAGGTATTAACTGCATGCAATCATTGAAATCTATTTCACAGGGAGAAAATCTACATCCAGATGTTTTTGTTTAATCAAGTTCAAGTCCTATTATGTACAAGAGACAGAACAAAAAATCACACAGACTGAGATAAGATTCCTTGGTTTCATCAAAGATTCGCTTTGAGTCAGTCACTTGGTGCAAAAACAAAATATCTTCTCTTCTTTCTATATCACGGTTTCCATCAGTCTGGGGAGAAATAGTTATGAAAAAACAGTCATGATAGTGACTTTTACACTTGAAATATGAACTGGACTGGACATAATAAATTAATGTAGGAAGTACTTCTGACACGAGTTGTCCAGTGTGTACTTCAAGTGACAGTTCCAACTTTTATTAGGTTATGCCATTTGCAGAAGCAGAACACAACCTCAGGTGTTCCAGTATGCTGACTCGACAGTATGTAGACAAAGGGTAGCAGACTGAGAAGTTGATTATGGTGAGGCCTTTTTACTAAAAACAACCTTAATGAGATAAAGTAAATGATCTGTTACAAATTAAAGATTTGGTAGCATTCAAATCCTGCCAAGAATTTTAGTCTGAAAAGATGAGAAAAATACTGTTTTTCTAATTATTAAGAACAGTATACTGCAGTTTTTAAAGCCATTCAAAATACAGTCAGAAACAACACAGATCGCACTTTCAGATTCAAAAATTTAAATCAATTCAAAAGGATTACACTTGTATGCTTACATAAAAGGGCATTAAAATGAACAAAGACCAAAAGGCAAATCTATATTTTACTAATAAGAGTTTGAATATGGTCTGGTGGAAAATAATTTTCATTTTAATTATGCATAAATTTACAAAACACTGAGGCAGCTTCATTAAGACATACTTAATGATTAAGGTTGATTTGGAGAAAGTCAAACAAGAGCCCAGTGTCACCAGAGTTCAGGTGACGGCCATCGCACTGTTACAGAATTCAAACGTAAATTTTAGCGACTCGGGGGTCATCAATCTGCATTCCCAGGTTTATACAGCCAGGAAGCAACTGAATACTTAGCATGAGAACTCAGCGATAATTAACGTAAATAGATATAAAGAAAGATCAAAACTGATAGATAAAACTAAATGTTAAACTACATGCATCCATCCATTTTCCAAGCCACCAGTTCCAATTCAATACACAGGGAGAACGTGCAACCTGTTTTTTACAAGCATATTACATATGAAACTCCATTAAGTAAATGATTAAATTAGTAACAAGCTTACCAAGTTAGCGGTATCGGTCTCTCTGGTCTCTGTGCCTCTCCCGTTCCCGTGAGCGTCCCTTGTCCCGGTCTCCACTCCAGGACTGTTCTCTGTGTCTTCGAGACACTTCCCAGCCATAGGGGTCATCCCTGTCCCGCTCTCTATACCGTTCTCTGTCCCGTTCTCGGTCCCGGTCACGCTCCCGGTGGTCTCTTTCACGTCCTCTGTCCCGATCTCTTTCTTTTTCTCTGGAACGACTTTTCTTGCTGCAAGTAAATATACCGTAGGTTTGTTTGATGAAGATAAAGAAAGCAAAATATTATCCTAGCCTTGACTTAAGTTCCTAGTAGAACAAAAGCTGTGTCCTGATGCACAAATATTCAGACCTGTGGCCGTAGTCACCCTGGATAGAGACTAAACAGTCTTTGAGTGAGGTGACCAGAGCTTGGCATCGTTCATCTCCATACACTCTGGACTGCTTAATGATGGCTATAGCAGTTAATAACGTTTCCATGGCCATACCCAGGTCCCCTGCATTGACAAAGATATAAGAGAACACAGCTTTTAAGAATTTCAAGTTCACAGGTTATTGTTCAGAGTATACCACAATTCTAAGCACTTTTGTTTTTTATTCAAGCCACAAAACAACAGAAAAAAAGGAATCACCAAGGTACACCTTTATAAAATAACTGCTTCATAGTTTAATTTCTCTTTTTATGAAAATGGCTAAACAAAACTGCTCAGATCACTTTCAAATTCAGGCAGGGGTTTAAGTAGAAAAATTAGTCTGATTGTGTTGTACCTTTAAAAGTTTCCAGCTGCAGTTCTAATCTTACTTTAGAAAAAAAAAGTAACTGAATAGGTCATGACAAAGCTTTAAAACATAAGCTTTTTAACCATTTCTTATCAGTCAGTGACAAAGAACAGTCCATCCTTTTCTACATTCCTTCATCCATTTTACTTCAGAGTGTGATCAGTTGCACTTACCAGCTGTTGCTCCAGAAACAGCCTTGGTGATTGCACTGCTGGCAATAGTCCTATTTCTGTTCATAAGTTCCTCAAAATCCCCATCTGTACTTTGTCTAGAAAAAGAGAGATCACTGTCATACTAAGAAACACAATTATTTTAACCATGAATGAAAACTACGATTAGAACAAGTGATTAAACAACTGATCACTTGGTATACAATTTCCTGTTTGCAAGACTTATTTTTAGCACATTTCCTACAATGTTGCATTATTCTGTTTCCTGATTTTCAAGCTTTCAGAATCTTCTTCTGTGGGTTTACCTTATCTCACTGAGGTAAAAATATACTATGGCGCCAGTATCAACAAATTTAAAATATGTTCTCACTTTTGTTGGCCGTACGTTTTGCTGCCATGTCCATCCTGTGTCGGGGGGAAGAATGCAGGATTTATGTGCAAACTGGGAGGTGGCTGGCCAGCGACTTGTGCAGGATGCGGAGGGAACAAATGAGGTGACATGAGTGGAGGAATTGCCGGTGGCATGGGCGGGAACAGCGGAGGAGGCTGAACAAGAAAAGGACTGACTGGTGGAGGATAACTGTTAGGAGGTGGATGTGATGGAAAAAGTGGAGGTATAGGGGGTAGGTTAGAGTCCTGTGATGATGAAGAGGATGATGAGGATGATGTGAGAGTAATTTCTGTAGAGTCAGAGTCTTTGGCTCTCGGGTTCACACGCATGGGTATACCTGTGGAGAACGTATTGTTGCATTAAAGAAGAATCAGAATTACATTTTTTTAATAGTATCTGTCATATTTTCTTAAGTTTGCATTGCTCATACGTTTATTGGCAATTTCCTCAAAAATAGCAAGGTTCTGGCAGGTGGCGAAGCGGCAGTCTACCCTTTCCCCATTGACATGACATTGAGGTATTTTTTCCAGCAATATTTTTAGTGACTCCTCTGAAGTCACCACCATTTCCGCAAAGCTGTGACAAAAAGAAACAATGATACATGAGGTTATAGAAATCTACAAAAAATGAAACAAAAATTTACTTTTTTTAAATTCAGTTAACAATAAATGACCTTTTTTTTTTAAACACTCACCCTCTGGACTGGCCATTAACTCTGTTCTCAGCAAATTTGATATCTGCAATATCGTTCACACCAAGCCTCTGGGCCATGCTTTGGAGGTCCTTGTCAGATGTCCACTGCAAGCATAAAAAGGAGGTTAGAAAGTCACCTTTAATTTAACTGGATCAGAGACTGATTCAAAAACACAAAAAGGCCAATAACTGATTTATACAAACATTAAAACACGATAAAACTGTTTGGGATATACAGCAAGATTATATATATTCACTGTCAATTATCTTATCTTTTAACAATGACAGGATGGTATTTACCCAAGGAAAATTTCCAATATATATAGACCATCGCCTCAACACAATTCCTGCCTTTTGTGTTTTCTCATCAGTTGGTTTACTCTCCTCTTGAGCTGGTGGCGCCACATTGTCTGTGTCACTAGTAGTTTTCTTGTCCTGATTAACTGAACCAGTTAGAACAGCATCAAAAAGTTCATTTGCTTCCGCAATTTTTTCCAGATCCTGTGTGGGATGGAAAATAACAGTTAGTCTCCTGCCTTGTGACATTATATATTTGTATGTGAACAGTATGAACAAACACAATTTAGAAAAAATGACTATGCAGCACTCGCAGCAGCTACAGGTGTCATTTAGTTAATGTTACACATGTAAACATAGTTCCTTCAAAATGTAGCTCACACACAAAATGGGATGAGTGATTGAATAAAACACCACATAGGAAAAATAAGTATTATTTTATATAGTATGTTGTAAATATGGCAGAGAACAATATGTTTTGGAACACTCTGAGCACTACACATACACATTTATAATATCATATCATATATCTTGATAATATCAAGGTATCTTCAGTTACTGCAGAGGTTCATGTCTTAGAAAATGTTCACCCAATGACAGCTTCTTATGTTTCAAGTGAAGATGATCTACTCCTCGTCTTTGTAAGAATCCGGGATGTGGCATTGGTGTTTTACCATCTTCAGTTTCCTTGAGTAGTGCAGTTGTTTCTTGGTTGTGTATTAGAAGACAGAACAGTAATGTTTGATGGCCATGGCGTTATTGGTAATACTGATTTGAGGAACCTAAAGTTATTTGTATGCTCGATTATATGACCGCACTCTGCCAGTGCCAATAAAAGTAACATAAATAAATGGTTGCATGTTTCATGCAGCAAATCTTACATTTAAGAGTATGAAAGTACTTCTGATTTAGCTTAAATGGCTCAAAAGTTGAAACAACTCTTCAAGTCTTCTGATAACAAAAGTGGCTATGTAGAGGATGATATTATATGTAATGTTATTTGAAAAGAAAGAAGTTATACCGTCCAAGGTCGAGATCTGAGTAATTCTCATGTACTTTCATTCCACATGAAAACTTCCCTGATACTGATATGACTTTCTATCGGTTCACAAAGGTAGTAAAGGAAAATGAAAAAAAGGAAATAACTAATTTTAAATAATACAGAAGCAAAATGCTGGCGGTATTTTAGTGTACTCACCTCATCGTTTGGAATCAAATCACTGTATAAATCTATGGGGTCGTTTTCAGAGGAGTTTGGCCCGGCTGCAGCAGCCATCCCGTGGGCCTCAGATGCTCAGTTGCTTACAGTGTTTGTTTTTCTTTTCTTTTCTTTTCCAGTGTAGTTTGCAAAAGCTCAGTTTGCAAATTAACGACTCATTACAAGCACAGGTGCGTCGTTAAAGTTCAATCATCAGTTTGACGTTAACGTTGTTCTGTTTAACGTTCCGTTCAGATTCTCACAAGACACCGAGGCTAAACCAAAACACAGCAAACCGAGAATGCTGCGGAACCCCTTAATCTCTCACTTGTTTTTAATTAACAGTCGATAAAACATGCACGCCTCCTCACTTGTGATTGAACACACAATACATTTCATGCTACTGCATGCTTGTCCCTCGTTCAGCTAATGCTAATTTTCCTACAAAATTATAGTTGCGCGGGGAACATTCAACCGGTTGAAAACATGTGTATGTATTTAGTTCCTACAATGAACTTCCGATGTGAAAGTAATGTGTTTGTAGAAGGACAATGGGAGGTCTGAAAAATTTAGAAATATATATTTTTCTATTAAATACAATTTTTGCTGTATGTAATCTTTTTCTGTGTTCATACGTCTGGGTTTCTTTAGCAAGAAGACGTGTTTCGTGTGTGCAGTCGGTAATTTGTTGTGCGCACCGGACCACCGGTTATGACGTAGAGCTGCTGTTGGATAATCATTTTTTCGAGAGACCAAGAAGAAACATCTTGACTGCGAACAAGGAAGGTTCGTAAGAAAGAAGCAAGCAAAGAAAGTTAAAATGCTCTCTGGTATCGTTGCGAAAAGAGTAAGTTTATTATCCATTTACTTATATTTACTGAATCTAATTTTTACGACCGTGATAACCTCAGACCACATCTTGAACAGACGGACGTCTACTGAAATAAATAACTGTGATTTTTATAAAAGGTAATTTAATTGTTTGCAAAGACAGTTTATTTAATTATGTAGTTTTAACATTATCCAGCGAGGTGTTAGTTCTGGTATACTGTTGGTGTCCTGGACAGAAGGACAGTTGTACAACAGGGCAGCATGTTACATTATGCAATTCACCTCTGCTTCCACTGGCTGCATGTCTGTGCTGGTGTTAGGGTTGGCAAACTTTGCTTGGAGTTTTTTATAAGGTTAAATAGACAAAAGAAGAAGATGTTTTATTTTAACCTTATGGAACTTTACACTTAATTTTTCAGGCCGTTTCACATATTTTATGTAACAATAAAGAAACAGCAATGATAAACTGTAAAAACACCGCATTGCGAAACGATTAAATATATAAATTAATATAGCCTTTGGAAATACAACATTTGAGACAATTTAAGATAATAAGATACAGTGGCGGTTATAAACCACCTTTACCGGGGGGGCCTGGGTGGGGCCAGCGATTTTTCGGAGGGGCACATTAAGAGGTGGACAAACAACCCAAAAGACAGCGGGCACGAGGCCCACGGACTCAGTGACACT
>JAVQJG010179705.1:0-12027 GCA_036024015.1 Craterocephalus amniculus
GTATCCTACTCCTTGAATTTATGCTTGTGTTTTTTTCTATTTGTACTCTCTTTCTTTCTTTCGCTTTGGATAAAAGCGTCTGCTAAATGACGGTAGTAGTAGTAGTAGTAGTAGTAGTATTTAAATTAACTAGAGTGTACTATTAAAGCAGCAATATGTGACTTTCTGGCCATAAAGGGGCTAAAAGCGAAATTCATTGTTTTCACCCTGAAGGAATTAAAAAATCTTTATGTGAAGAACTGGGTGTGTATTTTCATCTGGAGTATAGCGTGACGTCACACAGCGCCTCTGTGTGTTGATCTCCAGCTCTGTGTTTACTTGCCGGCCTGGCCGCGCGTGCATGTACGTCCATGTACAAACACGCGCACACACGCCCCCGTCTTTATAAAGAGCCGCCACAGGGCGGAGTTACGGCGCAGCGAGCGCACTCAAGATGGTAGAGACTCACGGCGGTAGAAGTGGGGAGCATCCGACCGAAGACGACAGAGAGACAATATTACCTCCAAGAAATAACGTTATTTTTCAAGGAAAGGGACACAACGCGGATTCATATTGGTCTGGCATTCTCAAGGTGGAGAGAGGGGCGAGACCGAAATGGACTCCAGTTTGCTCTTCTTCTGGTACGTGACTCATGGAGCAGACTCCACCTCGTCCACGTTTCTCTTTTCCTCTTCCACAGACGGTAGCCACTCGCTGCTAACTGCCGCTGCAGACAGGCTGCTGCTGCTCTAAAGAAGTTTCATCAAAATAAAAATGTCTTGCTTTAAAATTTTTATGTTTTGGATCATAACGATGAATAATTAGAATAAGCTGCGTTCTTAGCTGAGCTCATGTTGTATTGCACAAGCACATCCCATCTTGAACTCGTCATATTTGCATTAGTTTTAGAAAAATATATAATTATACTGTTTTTAGGCCTACATAATTTTAAACATGCTCTCTGTTTAAAATTAAAAAATAAAGTAAAACTATATGAGGCAAAGAGGAGTTTTTCCTTTTTTTAAAAAAAAAAAAAGAGGGGCGTGGTTTTTCGGTTGGGGGAGAGGTAGAGAGGCATTGATTGACAGGCTTTGTTTTGGTTTGAGACAGCTCCACAGTACGCCACTTAACGGCGAAAAAAAAATCGCTTTTAGCTCCTTTAAAAATATGTTTTTGACTTGTTTTGATGGTAAATTATTATTCCTGGTCAGCAGTGTCCCATGGCTAACAAGCAAGTCTTTCAAACTTATTCTCTTTCAGGACGCTGCATCACTTTACACATGACATCACATGCTAGCAACTGGATATCAACACACTGGTGGATTTGAATGCACACTGTTTTTCTTTGATACAGCAAAGAGAAACAGGAGGGGATTATCAGAGGAGCAGAGGAAAAGAAAGTGGAGAGAAAAAGATAAGTAAACTGGAAAAAGCTCAGAGTACAGGAAAGATGTAAGATGAATGCCAAATTAGAGATCATTCAGGAGCACTGGGAAAATTGATCAGAGTTTGGTTGTGTCTCTTTATTCACTGGTGGGATGGTGCCTATCCCAGCAATTATCAGGCGAGGGACAGGGTACACCCTGGACAGGTCGCCAGTCCTTCGCAGGGCCAGCATAGAGAGACAGACAACCATTGACACACACACACTCACTCCTAGAGAGAATTTAGAGTGATCTAACCTAGTATTTCTTGAAAAATAATTAATCAAAGTTAAACAAAGTGGTTTCCTTAGGGGAACGCTGAAGTCTTACTGACTGATCGGAATCCAGAAGTACGTTAACCCCATTTGCAGAGCCAGAGTCACGCCACAGCTAAAAATTAGCTGCTTTCCCTAAATGAAATGGCCTGGACTTTTAGACTTTTAGACAATCAATGAGTCATTCATTTCTATGGACTTTCCCCTTTTACCATATAATATACCATGTAGAAACCATTTTTCTTAATCAAAATAACATTAAGTATAGCTCCTTTAATTAGATTTATTGGCAACGAATCAGTGACACGATTGGTTTCAAAGGAGCACCACAATGAAGCAGAGTCTCAGGAAAACGTGTGAAAGGTTTAAATATTTTTGTACAACTTTCATATCGCATACAGGGTTTACATGACTTGCACATTACTCATTTATGTTTTCATTTACGTTATGCACAGCTTCCCACCTGGTTTTGAAATAGTGGTTTTGTATAATTTTCTCTGCAAGAATAAATCTTATAAGTCAGTTATTTTTTTTCCAAAGATTTTCAAATGTTGATTTTTTTTTTTTTGCCCCTCTTTGCATACATTGCTTTTTACCATGCTCATGTGTCACTGTCACAATCCATTTGGATGTACTGACACTAACAGCACATGTAGTCTCTCCTGCTGACTTGAGTGCTTTATTGAGCTATACTCAGTATGGGCCTTGGATCTAAAATGTGAAGCAAGTGTGCACAGTAAGCCAACCATGAGTGGCGTAAGCTGTCTTCCTCCAAGATCTCTGTCTCCCTTTATCTCTGCCTTCCTCCCTCCTTCTTTCCTTCACACTCTCCCTCTTTCTCCCTCTTTCATTTTCTGTTGTTGTGATGAGGCACTGCAGTAGGAAAAGGACTTTGATCCACTGGCTTGACAGCAGCCTGCCAAATTCCCTCTCCCCACGCAAAAATGCACAGATCCTGCCTTGCAGCAGCAGGGCCCACTTATTTGTAATCTCACAGATTACTGTCCCCAGGCTTAAGTGTAATGAGCCACATACATCCAGGAAGAGCATGTTATTTTTCACTATAACTTGAAGGTAGAGCATAGAAGATATTTCCAGTAAGGCTGGGCGTTCAGTACATTGGACTTGCTATTTTACAGCTCACTGTGAAAAAACTGATTCAAACAATGCTGGAAACCATCATTTTTCTTGTGGTTTTTTTTTCTCCATGTATAATTTTTCATTCTTGATACGTCTTTTCTCATGTTACACTGACTACAACAAGCTGTGGGGGCCCATTACAGAATCAATTTCCTTCTAAAGACCTTGTATTATACAGGTCAGTGCAAATAATCAAAATGCCCCTCTCAAATGAAGTTGCTGCACATTTAATTAGAAGTGCTTTAATCAAAATAATTAAGCAGAGTCTTTGACAGAACAACAAAGAATACACTAAGATGGAGTCAGCAGAGAACAAATACTTGCCATACGCTGTTGGAGGTAGATATAAAAATTACAAAAGAAAAAAAAATATAGAGGCCAACATTTAGGAGAAATAAAAATTAAAACAAAAAGAATCAAAAGATATCTGAAGAAAAAGAACCAGAGAGGGAAGAGGTGCCACATATTTCAGCATTCCTTTTTTCAGGCTGTGGCTAAGTACTCTGGGAACCCTTCACCTAATCAGAAGTTTGATCCTTGACTTCTCCACTCCACATGTCGAAGTGTCCGTGGGCAAAACAGTGAACCTCACATTGCCCCCCAATGTGTTTGTGTGTGTGTGTGTGTGTGCGTGTGTGTGTGTGTGTGTGTGTATGTGTGTGTGTGTGCGTGTGTGCGTGTGTGTGTGTGTGTGTGTGCGTGAAAGATGAAACAAAGGCTAATAAACTTTGTAGAGTAATAGATGTATGAATGCCACTTCAAGTGTAGCATAGAGTGAACTGTTGACACAACTGGATAAGAATTTAATGAATGCAGTCCATTAACCATTTAACAGGGGAGCATTATACCATTTTACATCAGATGTGAAGCTTTATTGATTCATGTTGAGTTGTAAGGATATAGATAAAATATTAACTTGGTTGAGTATTTTCTGACAGGCAGACATCACAAATATAAGTCGTGGCCCTGAACTCTATTATTGCTATTTCCCCATCCCCAACATGAGAACGCTATGCCCATTATTTATTTATTTCCCTTGAATGACAAAACCTCATTGACTAGAAGTTAGCATTTTTCATTTTTTCTATCCTTCTAACATTCATTAGAATCTCCCATGTGGAAACAAACGGAAAATAAGAAAACAACAACAAAAAAACAGTTACCTGCTTTTTCCCTGTTAAAGCAGAACTTTGCAACTCTAGCTTGGAGCTCCCCCTACTGGTTTCATTTGACAGCCTACTGTCGTAAAGTTTATACATCCCCCTACACCCCCGTAGCACAGACGCGTCTTTTCTGCCCGTCTCTTGTCTATTCTGATGCCTGAATATATATCTAAGCCTCTACTAGCTTGTTGATGCTACTGTAGTAGCTATGTTTGTAGCAGCAGAGTCCCGTCTGTCCTGCAGCGGCCGTTTTACCCGCGATTTGCGGGTAAATATTCCACGGATTATTTATTTCCTGGTGCGGGCGGATCGCAGGTAAGAATATGAATTTTATTTAGTTTTTGTAGACGTGACTGGTGCTTTACTGAGGCTGTTCGGCAACGGGGCACCCCGTTAGCTCGGTGTGTCGCTTCACCCCGGCACCCAGCACAGTGTGGTAGAGTTTTCCTGTTGCTGCTTATATGACTGAGAAACAGAGAGCACAGTTGGAAACAGGGACAATAAATGTTACCTTCTTTATGCAGGACTCTGCAAGTCTGAAACAACAGGTTTCATCCTCGGCCCGATTTGTTGTTAATCCGCTGGTTTGTAACACGTCTGTGTTGCCCCTGATGCAAACTACGTGGATCGATTCCTCACTCTGGTCCGGCAGAGTCGGTGTCTGGCTGTGTCCAGCCAGTTTTGAGGAGCTGATGTTGAGATGGTGAAAAGCCAAAGAATCGATGCTTAGTCTGGCTCGGATTTGCTCTAAACTATTACTGTTAGCGGCTCGGTTGTAAATGGGTCTGAGTGCCGTAAAGCAGGTTTTGCTCTCGCGAGATGTGTTCGGGTCTGCCCATTCAAAAGTTGCAAGTGCTGTTTTCATGACAGAGACACTGGGGATAGGGGAGAGACTGGCGATTCACCCCCTGTTGTTTACCACCACAGGGACTCTAAAAAACATTTATTGAGGCAAATTAGTTGCATAGTTCTCCTTTCAGCCTGGGTTTGCAAAGTAGGATGTCATAGGAAAATGAAAAGATGCCAATATGAACTGAAGTATTTGTGATATTATTCTAGTATAAAGGATTTTTTTCACTATTTCCAAATGACGACTTCCCTGAAATCAACAAAATGCTGAAGGCACAATACACAATACAACCTTGTTTCAGCGAAAGGAATTAAATCCAAAGTTGTCCGAAACAGTTTTATTATTTTTTAGAACATACTTAATTAAGCAGTTCTACATAATGTTTGGTCAAAATGAGATAATGAACAAAACAAGAAAGATCCTTTTTATGACATTAAAATAGGCAATACGAATCTTTCAGTAAATGTGAGGTGACATTGGTACATGTATGTTTTCTAACTATGTAGTATAGGAGACAAATTTACTACACACAGCAAAGAATCTAAATCAATCTTCAAAACAATGACTAGTACTATGCAGTCATTTCAAACAATGTGTTTATCATGAATACAACTCAAAGTCGACTGCATTGTCGACTTTGAATGCATACAGCATACAATACCAGTGCATATGTTTGACAAAACGGCATATATTTTGAGAAAGGTAATAGATAGCGACTTACGGTTTTTCCCTCAGTGAAAAAAAACGCTTCAAGCTTCAAGCCGATAGTTCCGGCATGTCTGTGGGACATACAGAAGCTTAGCTACAGTATGTGTGTTGGAAAATCTATGTCTCAGTGTTGCATTATTGAATGGGTATATGAAGTGAAATATCCAATTGTAGAGCTTCTATTCTATGTAATATATGCTACTGTTAGCCCATTTCTTTTTTAAAATTCTTTATTAGAAAAATACACTGCAAAGGGTAAAATATGTGATGTAACTCATTACAGACAGAAACTGCTTCTCAGAAACAATGAGTGAATGGGAATTATTTTGCACTTATGGGACAATTTTGACATTTGTATTATAGTTACAGGTTAAATTTTTTACTCCAGTATCCCAAAGACCCTAAACATTTCTATAGTGTCTACAAAGTTGTAAGTTGCTGTTCCCAGGGCATTTTCAGTAGATGTTTGTGAAAGTAATTTTCCGTTTAATTTTTTTCTTTATCTTTATGATTGTTTAACTTTTATGTCATTCATGTGACACCAATGCATCATGGATATTATTAAAGCTTGCAAATGATTAAAGGAGCTATACCTGATATTATTTTAATCTTTCTAAGAAAAATGGTTTCTACACTGTATATTATGTGGTAAATGTGGTAAGTCAATAAAAAATGAATGTCTCATTAATTGCGCATATGTACGAGTCCAGGACAACTGGAGTTAGCGATAGCGGATTTTTAGCTTTCGCGTGATGCTCTTTCTTTGCCAATGGGGTTAACCTACATAACTTCTGGATTCCAATCAGCTAGTAAGAGCGTTCCCCTAGGGAATACAGAAGTTATGAAAGCTAACCCCACTGGCAGAGAAAGAGCGTCACGCAAAAGCTAAAAATGAACCACTATTGCTCACTCAAATGTCTTGGACTTGTGCGTATGAGCAATCAATAAGTCATTAATTATTTACGGACTTGAAAGGGGTAAGTCCGACTTCCCCCTTTTTCCGCATTATATACCATGTAGGAACCATTTTTCTTAGAAAGATTAAAATAATATCAGGTATAGCTCCTTTAAGTAGAGTAAGTACAAAAAAGCAGCTGTGATAAAACACTAGTAACTCCTGGCATGTTGTCTCATTCAAGTTGGCAGTGGGACAGTTTGATTGGTGAAATCCTGACCTGTGCTGCATTTCCACAGCCAACTGTACCCTCCCCTGGTAGGCGCCGAATGAGCTGGATAGCAATAGATCCAACAGCCACTTAATAGTATGATGTGTTTTAGTGGTGAGCTGCCTCCATGAATTATAACAAAGAACAATGCAACACAGAAATAAAGGTGAATTGCAGCTGTTTGTATTCTTCATTCCCAGCATACAGTTTTCAATAAAAATAAATCCAAGGTATGTTTGAACATAGCAATGTTGCAGCTTTGTTGTTTAGATCAGTAAGATTGAGACTTCCAAGGGAGGCTCCCAAAAAAGTAAGTTGGATTAAACACCTGTCACACTGGAAAAATGTGTATACTGACTCATGGCTGTTGGTGGGAAAAGAGCTGTAGTTTCACTTTTCATCAAACAATGATTAAACTTGGCTTTTGCTTTCACTTGCCTTACTTCATCTATTAAACTTGTACTCTTAATCTTAATTTTAATGATATTCAAATTACTCATTTTTTTCAGCACCATGGCCAGCACCTGACAGTCACTTGATTATTACATTATTAAAGTCTAACATGTCTTGATAAAAGATAATACCCTGTTCCTTGTTATCTAAAGAAGATTGATATTCTAAAAAGAAAATAACTGAATAGGTTGATAATGTGTGTTTACCATCAGGCTTTGGCTAAACACATGCAAAGTCTTGAATTAGTATATCAAGTAATTAATCCATCAATTATTTCTAGGATATATCACAAAAGTGTGATCCCGTTGTTTCAACAGGATGATTTGGAGACATCTCTTGCCATTTTGGAATTTTCCTTCCCCTGCACTCTTCTTTGGGTGAGTTCAGGACCAAGAACAATGAACACAAGACTCCTGATGAAAGTTGCAGTGTAGGAAAAATAACCAAAGGCCAAAGACGGAAGGTTGCATCATCTGACCTTCTAGTTAGAGAATTCATGATGTCATTATTTCCTCTAGCAGTATAAGGCTAACACATTTTTTCCATTTTGCATAATGGTGCAATTGGATGTAAATGATGACAAAGTGTCAAGTGTTGTGTAGATACATTTTCAGCAACTATTTGATTATGTGGCACAAACATGAACTGGAAAAGTTTAGCTCAAGTCAGTCAGCATCTTCTGTAAAGAAACTGAACTTTTTCAATCATAAGTGAATAAGAAAATGTGAAAATTGGAGAAAGAAATGCAATTTACTATTTTTATTTAAACTTATTGTGTTCCTTTTCATCCTAGTAGTTTAGTGTCAGACTGCCTTGTTTGGATAATTCATAGTGGATAGTTCTTTCTTTAAAAAAACAACAACTTTTTTGTGCATTAGTCTTCAAAGCAGACAAAGTAGACAAAGCAAAAAGCGTAAAAGGAAGTGGACATGGGAAGAAAAACGCAATCAGTGTGAACCAAGAAAGCAATTTTTCAGCAAGAAACAAAACTCATTGCTATGAAATGTAGTAATTAGTGTTATCACACAAAAATGTTTCTCCTGTCTCTTATCATTAGAACATCACAGCATTTTTCAGTACAATAAGAAATTAGATGTTCCCCATTTACAGGGTTCTGCTTCTGAAAAGTATTTAGTACACTGTATGTCTTGGAGTTGGTAAGACAGGAGAAGAAGTGTAAGTGACACATTATAAAGCATATTTATTCTCACTTTAAAGCAAATGTAAAAATTTGTCCTATCCAAAAAGTCTAAAAATGTCTAATTTTCCTCTGGTAAAGACTGCCTGAATGTAGCTCATTAACATACAGGCAAAATGATTGACAGGTGGAATTGCAAAGAGCTGCACCAATTCTGTGTGCACCATATGTTTTCTATTATTATGTGCACTGATAATCTCCAAATGTACCAGGAGCTGCAATGCAGCTCGTGTAACTGAACCAACCATCAAATATGCTGTGAAATAAATTTTTTCCATGGCAACCCTATCAGGACCCCAGACCCATGGCTCAGTAAGAAGAACTGACGTTAATAGATGGTTAGCCTCAGTGGCAGAGCTTTAGTGCACTAACCCATCAGTCGGTTCTCAATCATGATCTGGATGTGCACACCCTTACCCCTTTGCACCTATGTGACTGATGATGTGTTCAACCCTGTCCATGCAGAGCTGCAGTAATGAAAGCTTTGCCGTTTTCTGCACTGGAGTGAAAGCTAGCTTATGACTACCATTAGAACCCTAGGCTTACCATGTCCTCTTCTGGCCTCTGTAAAATTCACCTCTCCAAGCTGAGGAAGCACGTAGTGGACTTTGACCTCAGGAGTTGGAAAAGTTGGACAGATCAAATTTAAAACTTGCTGGACACCATTACAGCACATATTTCCAGAATCCATCTTGGATTGCTATTCTACAGGTTGGCTTTGAAAGAGTTCAGAACCTTGCCCTCTCCCCACCCTTTCTTGTTGTTATTTCAAGGAGAGAAAGAAAATGTTTCATTGCAGATTTTTATCTCATCGCAAACATCATGACATTATGATACGCATTTTTTTTAATAACAGAAACAAAACTAGAGAATGACTGACTGAGTAAAAGAAGTCCCTCTACTTTCCAAAGTACTCAGTGAATGAGCTATATCGATCAACAACCCTATTGATCCCCTCTAGATTTGTTATTGTCATTTTATGCAGCAAGGCAGCAAAGATCACATCCCATTATTCTACCCAAGTCTTTAAGTACAGTGTTCTAACAATTATTCTAATGAGGCAGCTGTTGTTTGTGCAACATAAACACAAATGTGTTGCAGCTTCTGGTGAGTTGACTTGGCCAAGGTGCAAGGTATTGGAGGATGTGAGGGACAGGATATATTAGCAGAAAGCATGAGTATGACCCTTCCTCTAGCAGAGACACATAGCGACAACAAGTACTTGGCAGCAGCCACACACAGATTGACTTGTCTCCACAGTCGGTCAGATAAGTCTCTGTCACCATTCAGCACTTTGTGCCAGCACAGGACCATTAGGGTCTCTGTGTTTTTTCCACATAGCATTAAAATGCAATCAGTGTGACTTATTGTGGTCAGTTGTGCATTAAGACAGGATCACCACCACCAACTTCCCAGACCATTTACTTGATGTTGAGCTCCAATTACAATGAAGGTCAGAGAAATGTGGTCAAGGCTGGTCAAGGCCAGGTAGAACACTAAGGTTCAGATAAAATGTTAATCATTACTTTGTATTTTAATTTAACAGTTAAATATTTAATTGTTAAACATATCAGCAGGCCTTTTCATTCCTAATTTATGCATTTATTTGTTTACGTGTACGTGTGTATGTGTTGCTGATAAGAGCTATATGCTAAATGTGAACTCATTAAAATGATCAGGTTTTTTTATTTTGTTTAAAAACTGTCACCTGCCATCTGTTTTACTTTCACAACTACAAACTGCACTATAATTCATTATCTGTGAGGAGATGGGTTACACTGTAAATGGATACAGCATACTGCATGGTTGGATCGAAAAAATGTTACGAGTGAGACAGATGTAGTCAGGTTTGGTAGGGTGGAATAGAAGGGTGAAAACATGAGAGTTTCCATTAAAAATGAAAGCACAGGAAAGAATATGCATGCTGTGAAGCAAAGCATTTCACCAATGCTTGCAAATTCACTAATAATAGCAATTATAATCTCTTAGATTGCCTTTCTTCTAGGCTTTAATTTGGCCAAATCTGGATTCTTAGTTTGCTTCCTTTCTTTTTTCCATCCTCTTTTTGTTTCTATCAATCTTCATTCAAATGCCTTCCTCTCTTCAACTTTGGTTTGTATAACAGGCTGGTTAAACAACACTAAAAGGATCCCAATGAAATCCGCTTGTTATGTCATGTCGAGTTCTAACTTAAATACATTTAAACAAAAGATCCATAAACAAGTAACAAGTGCAATTTAGTCTTAATCTCATCAACATTGATGAGTTTCCAGTTTGAGTGTCAAGGATGCATCCTGATTTCAATCAGGTTCTCTGCTGCATAATCTGAAGCATTTTTCATTATAATCATACCATCAACTACGTACAATCTTCAGTCTAAAAAACTGTAAACTTTAAAATGCTTTTTCAACTCATGTCTCATGATGAACACTACTTAGTAATCAGCATTACTTTCAACCTCTAAGATGACTACAGATGAAATTTCATCATCAAACCATGTTAGGTTTATGTATGTATGTTTAGGTTTACATTAACATCTCATTTGAACTAAAACTAACTCAAACATTTTAAGATGCTATGACTTTATCCTGAGATGCAGCAGAAGCTCTCAATTTTATTTACTTCGGTGGATGATGTGCTGATTGCTTTCAAATTAACCCTAAGTGGCTGGGAGATCTCATGCTGCAGTCACTTGAAATTAGACATGTAAATATTCAACAAGCCACAAGCTTCAGCCGAATTAAAATGCTCAATAGCATCAGAAGAGGCCAAGTGAATTGTAGAAATGGTATTGGCCAAGTTTATGCATGCAAGACTGAATGAAAACAGCTAATGATCTGAATAAAACAAGGAACAGGTCGCTTTTACTTAAAAGATAAAATAAAATCAAAATAATTTCTCATTATAAGAACTGATTATAATTGGAGTTCTGGTCTTAGTGGATGATCATGGTTATATGTGGGTGCTAGGCTCAGCTAAATTGTCATTTATATTATATTTTCATATCAAAACCAACAGCTAACAGAGGTTTCAGTGCATATTTTATTTCACTCTGCCATTTTTATCATCAGACCACAGGCATTTCTTGGGAGATTTAGTGACAGATGCCGTAACTTAATTAACATAGTTTAAAGTGTCAATATAACGCCCATTTCCAGATATGACAATCTTTGCTAAATTTAACTGATAATATGCCTAGGTAATTTGTTTGCTTATTTTCCAAAGAGTTTGCCTTAGGATATGTGTATCTGAAATAGGGTAGTCATTTTTTTGTAATTCTAAAAAACACCAATTATGAATAGAGAGAATAGTAAACATATTAAAATTGTGCTTCATTTCCAAAACTAGCCCCAAGTTGTACATGTACATGAAAATGAGAATTTCTGCAATGAAACCAAAAACTTGTTAAACGAAATTAACCAATTAGAAATGTCACCCTTGAATAAATGGGAGTGGTTCAAGTTCAAAGTAAAAGAAGTTGCCATCCAGATGAGTAAATGTATCTCTAAAGCAAAAAATAAAAACAAAAAGACATTATTAAAGATATGAAATGATTATGTCAGAAATCTGATTTATCTTTAGAAGAACAAGACAAATTAAATAATCTGCAATACCAATTGGACAGTTTATATCTAGAAAAAGCAAAAGGAGCATTTATACGTTCAAGAGCT
>JAVQJG010179713.1:0-32022 GCA_036024015.1 Craterocephalus amniculus
CTGTCTCCTACCCACCGTCCCCTGTCTCCTACAGACCGTCCCCTGTCTCCTACCGACCGTACCCTGTCTCCTACCCACCGTCCCCTGTCTCCTACCCACCGTCCCCTGTCTCCTACCCACCGTCCCCTGTGTCCTGTCCTTCAGGAAAAGCGAATCAGAGCAGACTGCCTCCATAATAACAGCAGAGGAGACGTGTTGTGGACGGTGGTTAGGGTTAGGGTTAAATGTGCTTAAAAGGATTTTGCTTTGGAATTGATGCTGGAGGTGACGAGGCTGTGGACAAGTGGACGAGGATACGGGCGGTGCACGGGGTGAGGGAGGGGCAGAGACGAGAAATGAAAATATGCAGACCGAGTGACATCACTGATAAAAGCCTGAAGTGATAATGAGCTGTATAGGATGATACCCATACCTTTTCCCACTGGCCAGAAAACCTGTTTAAACCCGCGTCCAATCGGCTTTTGGTGCTTTTGGTCGACCCGGGTTTAAAATCGCCTTTAATCGTCTCGGCTCCGATCGGCATGCGGTGGGAACGCCAGACCCGGGTCGACCCGCTAAGTTACGGATGACTTTGGGCGGTACGTGTCCACAACATGACAAATAAAAGGTAACAGACGTCTCTGCTTCCAGCAGCATTCAGGAGCCTTCATTCTGTGGGAAAATCGTCCACCACCCGCTGAGAAAGCACCTTCTGTACAAGTACATGGGTATCTTTTTCGTTATTTATTTTGCACATCGAAATCATAACAATACAAAAAAACAAATTTTTAAAGATGAATAAAAGTGCAGTAGAGAGGCAGAAAGCCAACAAAGGCTTGTTTGGAAGCCTCCACCAAATACAAATATAAATGGGAAAACAGATAATAAACAACAATATACAAAATAAAAGAGCTATCAATGGGACATGATAATTGATTTTTTTAAATATTTCTTAAATGATCTCTTTGATTTACTGTTTACAACATAAGGACACTGGTTCCACAATTTACACCCCCTATATCTAATCCAAAACCGAGCTCTTGATGTAACACATTTAAACAAATGAAAATGTTGATTTTGACGGGTATCGTAATTATGAATCATAGCATTGGTAGTAAAATATGAAATGAAATGATCAGGCAAAGTAGTTTGATTAAACTGAATTTTAAACATAAAAATACATATTTGGAAAAAATTTAACTTTAAAAATAAATTTGCAGATGATGACAATGGTTCCGAATGGTTCCTTATGTTGTGTCCTTTATTTTGGGTTTTCCCTTTTCCCGGTCTCCACCGGATGTTGTTGTTTTATGTGCCCGGCTTCATTAAAGCTGTCCTGCAACGAGAGTCTGTGTGCCGGTTCTGTTATTAATATTCGGCCCTACTGGCGCACATTTACCCCTGCCTGACTCGCTCTCTATTGTTTACTTTTTAAATAAAACTTTAACTTAAAGGAACTATACCTGATATTATTTTAATCTTTCTAAGAAAAATGGATTTCTACGTGGTAAAAGTGGTAATTTCATTACAATTAGTGACTCATTGATCGCGCATATGTACGAGTTCAGGGCATTTAGTTAGCGAAAGCGGCTAGTTGTTTAGCATTGGCGTGACGCGCTCTCTCTGCCGGGTTAATTTTTGGAACGTCTAGACTCCGATCAGCCAGTAACAGCGTTCCCCTAGTGATCCGGAGTCAAATTATGAAAGTTAAACCCCTTAGCCAAGAAAAAAGCGTCACACAAAAGCTAAATAAAATAACCGCTATCGCTAACTAAGCTAGCCAGACGTGAAATCGGGTATAGTCCCTTTCATTGGGACACAGCTTGTCTGAATCAAACTAAAAACACATATGTGGTGTATTTAATGGCTACACAGACAACCAGCATCTACTGCACTGCACTGCTTCTTTTTATGTAACTTTCTGAGACTGTGGATTGTCATGATCCCCTCCACGGTCGCCATGTTTGCTACTGACTGAAGCATACGTCTGATCTCACAAGTGAACCTTAAACTTTGTACTGCTTTCTAATGGATGTATTGCCAACGTGCAGCATGCAGGGAGAATGTGGTCGAGCCCTGCGCACAGAATTATTTTTTCAATCCTTGCAGGTCTTGCAGCTTGTGAATAAGTTCATACCCACCCTTGAGTAGAACCATTTTATTAGTTGGTCATAGTTATATATTACTAATGAATAGATAAAAAAATATATCAACAAATATCTCTCAGTTTTCAAAGAGCAAGTCTTCTGCAATGTGCTAATGTTGCAATAAATGTGAACAGCTTAAAGGGCTGAAAACCCTAAGGCACCTTAAAAAATCAATCAGGCTTGCTGTACACAATGGCTGAGAATACATTAGAATTACTAGACAGTACGATGAAACACATCTGACGTACTTGAGCAGGTGTATCATCTCATATCCAGATTTGTGTCTGCTGTACACAAGGACTTTGCCACGCTTCACAGCACACACAGTCCAGCTTTCTGCCCTCTTTCTTTGTAACAATTTTAAAGTTCTTCCATGTAACTGATTTGCTTTATTTTCCCTTAATTTAATTTTCTCCTGCCTTATTTTTATTTTTACAAACTTCAGTTACATTCACCATTATCTGCCAAATTTGGGATCTGTTGTTTAATCTTGGTTGCCTGCTTCTGCCCAATGCAGCTTATGTAAATAACTCATATAAATAAGAGTATATAACCACCTGCTCTCGCATGATTTGTGTTGGGTCCCATTGGATCCATGGGTTTCCAGTTCGAATACATGTCTCTGGTATGTTGGTCGATGTTTGACAGAGACATATTTGCATTCATATATTAAGTAAAAATAAATGAGACCTTTGACTTTTTACTAACTTTAGTTGTGTAACCACGCATGAATATTAGTCGCAGTGGAAAGTATTTTCCTGTAAGTTCAGTTTCAGTATCCAAAACCGTGAATACGTCTAAATGACTTGAAAAATACAATGCTATCTAATTGCCCATGACTTTGTGTTCAAGGGTTAAAAAACACACGTATTAAAGGGGAATTGAAAAAATAAGCCAATTGTCAACAGTCGGCTGGTTGTTTTCTTCTTTATGAATATATGATATGCATGAGATCACATAATATGATTGTTTGAATGATCAAAAGTTAAGCTGAAGTAAAACTGAAATTATTCCCCCTTTACTCTTTCCAATCGCTCATTTCAGGGGACCAGTATCTTTGGACCTTCTTCGCCCATCCTCCACTGAGCTCTATAGGCGGTGAGCCTTGACATGCCACAGCAGCGCCGTGCCTTCACCTCTTTGCCTTGGACACTGAACACGTCTTCTGTCCACCTGGCCATCCCCTCTCCACCTCATAATCACACTATTCCAGCTCCAGATAAACCACCTCTGTCTGACTATGTTTTCTCTCCCTCTCAGTCAGCTTCTTTATCAATACCCTCCCATCATTTTCCTTCTGTTCCCCTGTCACTCCTTCCCCTCTATTTTCTCAAGTCACCCCTACATGGCCTCCTGAGACCCCTCTTGGTCTTTCTGGCCTTCCTGGCTTTACTACCCAATCCAGTACAAGCAATACAGTTCAAGGTTGGGGTGGTGGGACCGTGGGGGTGTGACCCTCTTTTTGCCAAGGCCCTTCCTAATGTGGCGGCACAACTTGCTGTCAATCGTATAAACAGAGACCCATCATTGGCCTATGCTGCAACATTCAACTATGCCGTGCTGCAGGTAGAACACAACATCAGTATGAAATGTATGAAGTAGTGATGTAAATCAATCAAAATGATGTATGTATGTGTGTATTCCGTCCATTTTTCTGGCTTAGTTTGTTGATGGATTTCTGAGTAACTGACTGAACCTCTCTCTCTCAGGAACCTTGTGAGACATCAAGGGCATTGGAGGCATTTTTGGGTTTCAACACCAAGGCGTCTGGGTACATTGGACCAGCCAACCCAGGCTACTGTGATGCTGCTTCAATGATGAGCAAAGGCTGGAACAAAGTAGGCTGAAATACTCAGAAAATATTGAACATTTACATAATTTTGGATTCATTGTGGGCTTGTGGAAATGTCAAAATAACCCAAATGAAGACTCAGTAATGACGTATTTTCCTTTATTCTCTGCGTAAAGCCATTGTTTCCTTGGGGGTGTATTGGCTATGAGATGGACGATGTTCGCAGCCATCCAACTTTTGCCCGGTCCTTGAGTAGGCCCACCTTGGTGCTACACAGCATCATGAGCTACTTCAGGTGGGCTCACATTGGCATCATCTCTTCCTCAGAGGACATCTGGGTGGACACAGCAACCAAGGTTTTAAATTCAACCCGTTATTTTTCTGTCAATGCAAAAATCGAAAGAAAACTATAGCTAAAGAATTGTTTCAGTATTCGCTAAGAAACGTGGGGTTTTCTTGTCTTGTCTAGGTGGCCGAGTCCTTGAGAAGCCATGGTATGCCTGTTAGATTGGTCAGTTTTATGGAGAACACTCCCCATGGCATTAGACGAACTCTGGCAAAAGTTCGCAAGATAGGAGAAATTCGAGGTAGTACTGAGAGTTCCATTTCTAGTTTTAGACACAATAGCATCACTGTTGTATGTAAGATCTGAGCATTCTTGGGTAGTCCTTAAAGTCAGTGTCATGTCCTTTCCCAGTTCTTATTCTATGCATGCACTCGGCCCTGATCGGTGGCACTGTCCAGAAGCTCCTTTTGGAAACAGCCTACGACATGCAGATGATCGATGGCTCGCTGGTGTTTGTGCCCTATGACACGCTGCTCTACAGCCTGCCTTACCGCAATGTGACCTACCCAGTTTTGAACAGCAACAGCAAATTGTTGCGGGCCTACGATGCCGTGCTGACCGTCACAATAGACTCTCCTAAGTCATCGTTTTATGAGGCCTACAAAGAGGCCATGGAGAGGGGTGAGGTGGCGAGGACACTGAAACCTCAGCAGGTAAAGCCAAAAAAGTACAAAAACATGTATGTGCTGGTTCCATGAGCAAAACAGCTGATGATTATCTTTCTGCAGGTGTCCCCTCTGTTTGGAACCATTTACAACTCGGTTCTGCTCATGGCTCATGCTGTGTATCGTGTTCGTGAGTCTGGGGAATGGATGTCTGGTGGAAATTTGGCACAACGTACAAATAACTTAGACTTCCAGGTAGAGAGAGAATCAGACTAAGTGTTAAAGACAGAAGTTATATGACAGAAAATCCTCTAAAGTTTAGAAAATCAAGGGAAAAAGTTTTAAAAATCAATGTTGAAACACATTTTATTTACTTTTCCAGGGCTTCAGCCACCCTATAAAAACCAGTAGCACTGGAGCCGTTCAGCTAGACTACATCATACTGGACACAGATGGATCCTCTGATCATCTAATGCCAACTTACAGGTACAGGCAATGTGTTCAGTTTCCCGTTGTAAGAAACAACCTAACGATTAAAGGACTCGTTTAGAATTTTGTGATATCTGACTGAAGGTAAATAAAGAAAAAGAAAGCTTGAGTATGTTTTATTAAAAACTATTAAAAATAGCTGTTTTTCAGACTCTCAGCACTAATAGTCTAGCAGCAGAGGCCCTCAGATTTTGAGATACCCCTACCCGAGGTACAACAAAGCAAAACTATGTTTTTTTTAATCTTCAGGGTCTCCCATTACTAAATGGAGTGTCTTCAAATTTTATTTTTGGGGAAAATTAATTTTTTTGGGCTCTTCTTTACAACTACCCCAGTCTCTGAAAAGGTGAGAAATCAGGCCAGTCCGGATTAGAGTAATATGACAACAAAAGCAAATTACTAAAGCATGCTCAGTCCTTTCCTCATACAATTAACTGGAGTGTGAGTCAGGTGTCTGTCCTATATCACCAAAGAGTCAGAAAATGATTTATTTAAAATAAATAGGAAATATAAGCCTGAAAACACAGCTTTAGTTTAAGCGGAAATGGCATTTTTGTGGTTATAAGAAAATAGGACTTCTTGACTTTTCTATTATTTAACAAAAAAATACTATTTCCTCTCAGATACACTGTTACTGTGTTGTCAAAGGTGTTATTGATAAAAAAAATTTGGTTTTATACAGATATCTAGTACAGTTTTATTGTAAATTAGGTTTCTTTAGACAAAGCCTGTTTCTAAGGGAAAAAAAGCATCAGCACACTTTAGGTCATATCAGTTTTTCTGAATAAGTCCACATTGTGCTGGTTTTTAACAAGTGTGCATGTCACTTGCAGCATACTTTGGTTGTATCCACCATCAAGCATGACTAATTTAGCTTTTATGGTAAGTTTGCCTGTCCTGGTGAGCAGTTGTGCATCTAAGCTGCTGTAGTTACATGATTTTGGGGAATTACTCAGGGTTGACCTAAGCTAACAGCTACTAATAACTGGGACACAGAAGAGGAAAGTTTAGTCATTTAAAATAATTTGAACCTTAAAACATTTCACTACAGCTGAATAAGCGCTCTTAACAGAGATTTTTACACCTAACCAGATGCTTATTTACTCAGTCGTCATGTTTTTCTACCCAAGAACATCTGTCTTCTACATTCATGGTGGCTGCTCAACCTAGCTTTCCTTTACCTAAGCAGCAAAGGGGTCATTACAATAAGAATTTTACTCATTTTAGTTTAAATCTAAGTACTAACACAGGACGACAAGCACCAGGGTCAACATGAAGCAATCTATGCAACAGGGGTGCCTATTTGTAGAAGCAGCTAATCCTAATGGCTAACCCACTGAAAATGTCTCCAATCCAGGATGGTCTTTGTTTAATTTTGTTAAAAACAGCTTGATTATTTGGTTGTTGGTTAACAGAAAAATCTTAATAAACAACACAAAATTCTTGATTCAATAAAAAGTAATAACTCTGTTACTGCATGCATGGTGGATTCCTAGCTTATCCTCCCACTATTTATGGTTTTAACTAAGCCTAAAAAAACTCAGTTACCATTCCAATAAGCATATTTTTGGTAATTTTATTAAAATCTCACTTCTGTGACAGAGGAGGATGTTATGAACAAACACGGCAGGCTACAGTCCAGAATTAACTACTTTACTAATGTTGTGTTGAGCTTCATGAAGACTTAGAACAACAATAGAAAATTATTTCTTTTTCATAAAGTGGACATTATTGTAGACAGCAGAGCTTCTTTCATTAACAAGATTTGTAATTTTAAACAAAGTAAAGTTAAAAAAAAGGGGGTGTTCCCACTGAATATTAGCTTTTCACATTGAAAATAGTTAATCCCTTCCAGTTACAATAAACCTATATGTGAATAAATAAAGTATACACTGGACTAACCTTTAGAGGTATATTCCATGACAAAGAAAATACAAAGGAAAGCTTTACAGTAGGTTTTTATCGGCTTTTATCACGTTAGCTATGAGCAAAAATAAACCAACCACACAATTAACCTCTGATGAAACCGATTGACAGGTTTGACATGAAGATCGGTATGGTTCACTTCTTGGGTCACGATATTCACTTCCCACATGGTTATGGACCAAGGAGGGATGCCGCCTGCTGGTTTACTCCTGGAATCATCTGCTCAGGAGGTAAGAAACAGATCATATGCAGTCCTGGAATGACGTTCTGGCTTATCATCGAAAGTTTCATCTCTAATGCAAGGAAAGCAACTGTTATCATTTGTTATATCTAATTATAGACGTTTTCTTTCCATCCCTCCTCTGTTGCAGGTGTGGACCTGTTTTTGACCTTTGGGACGTTCATCGGTTCGATTGCAGCCTCTATTTTTGCGCTGGCTGTCTTGTATTGTATCAGGTATAAGGTCGTCATGATCAAGTTAACCAGTGTTCATGGGAGGCTCTGGAATATTAAGATAAAAGTCATCATAACTTATCAGGATCTGTCACTTTTTTTCTCGACTCCCTTATTTTCAAGGCGGCGAATCAATCAGATCCGTCTGCTCAGAGGCCCCCACAAGATCTTGCTGACTCTTGCAGATGTCACATTCATTAACCCGTCACTTAGCAACAAGGTCAGCCTTTCTAGTCCTACTGTCACTGAGCTAGTAGGTTTAATATTTTTTAAACTAGAAAACATGTTTCTCTCTTCAGAAAATGAGTATGGATGACAGCAGGACCAGCGGTGGGAAGAGTACGTCTGAACCGAGCGTCAACACGCCAGTATCCGCCCTTTCCCCGGCCACTTACGAAAACTCCAATGTTGTCATTTTCGAGGTGAGGCTGAGTTATTGTGCAACAAAGCATTTTTCCCAGTCCTCCATGAATAATAAGTCAACAAAGAAAAATTGTTTCAGTTATTTCATTTCACGTCTGGTGTGTAGTTTTCAGCTGTGTTGTGTAGGAAAGAGCAGGTATTAAAATAAGACTATATCAGTCAATACATAATTTTAAATGAACTTTTAAAAACATATTTTGAAAAAATAAAAACCTTGGAAATATGTTGTTCTTGAGAAATCTTTCTGCCAGAGCTACAGATGTGCAAATAAATAAACCTCCATGTCATTAACATTTGTCTTTTGTTCACATGTTCAAACAATTGTTATTCCTTCATATAAGCACAAAAAGTGCTTTTATTGTGTGACGCAGCATCTGGAAAGCTTTAATGATGTTTTATTTTTTCATGATTGTTATGTTTCTCTCCAACAGGGGGACTGGGCATGGCTTAAGAGACTCCCCAACGGAAAGTTTGGCAGCATCAACCCTAAAACTAGTGACGTGTTTGAACTGGTATGTGGCATTGTTGAGAGCACAATAAAAAACAACCACAAAAACTCAAGAGGAGAGGGCCAGTGATTGTATCAACCCTACAATTTCGAGGAACAAGTTATGGTGGCTGAGGAGTGCAAAACATTTAGATTGGAAAAAAAAACACTTTACAAATTTGAAGACAAAACGACATTTGGAAAACACATATATTAGAAAACATTTCTGTATTTCATTCAACACACTTTTGAATTTGAAAAATCTGTTTAGATTTTAGAAACAAATTGACAAAGTATAAAACATTTGCTCCAGTGCAGAGAAAAATCTACAAGTGACATAACACAAACACAAATCCCGAAACAAATGCGGTAAGCACAGCTCTTATTTGAAAGGGAAAGTCTTGAATACCAGAAGTTACGCAGCAATGACCTCATCTTAAAGTTGTAAAATTAATTGTCATTCTTTTTATTAATAGATTTGTTTCCTAAGATGAAATTTTTTTCCTAAAATGAAATTTCACATATATATCACTTTTAATTAGAATTTTTTTTTATAAAAAAGTGTTTTGTTTTCAGAAAGTAAATTTTTTTTTTAAATGTATTTCTTTTTTATTTTATTAATGTGTTCATTGAAATGTTAATGTGTTTGCACTTCCTACTACAAAAATTGATGAATTTATTTATTATAAGCCAAAATTCAAACAATTACAGATGCCACTGTCTCTATTAATGCAATGCATTGTGGGAATGTACATTATAAAAGGTCCTGTTTCCTTGCTGTTATGTTTCTCTGCCTGAAGATGAAAGATATGCGTCATGAGAACATCAACCCTTTCCTCGGCTTCTTCCATGACTGTGGCGTGTTCGCCATCGTGACCGAGTTTTGCTCCAGAGGCAGTTTGGAGGACCTGCTGCTGAACGACGACGTCAAACTTGACTGGATGTTTAAGTCGTCTCTGTTGTTGGATCTAATCAAGGTGAATTAAAACAAAAGAGGAAAGAGGAAATGTTAGCCATTGTTTTAAACATTAAATGTGAGTTTCCTGTCATCTGTAACTGGATCTCAAGATTGATGTGTTTAATAAATACTTGCTCATTTCTTCTCTATAAGGGGATGAAGTATCTACATCACCGCGGAGTGTCCCACACCCGCCTGAAATCTCGAAACTGTGTAGTGGATGGACGATTTGTACTTAAAGTCACAGACTATGGCTACAACGAGGTCCTCGAATCTCAGAGGTTTCCCAATGTTGAAGCACGACCAGACGGTGAGCCTGAAAAAAAGTCATGTTCTAGGTTTATGCAGCACTGAGCGGTGACATCGTGGCTGAACCATTGTCGGAATTGTCAGAAAAAGATAAAACTTGTTTGTTCCAGAGATGCTGTGGACAGCCCCAGAGATCTTGAGGAACGGGCATCCGGGGCTTCACGGGACTTTGCAGGGTGACATTTACAGCTTTGCCATCATCATGCAAGAGGTTGTGATGAGAGGGCCTCCGTTCTGCATGTTGGACCTAACAGATGCAGGTAAGGTGAAAACTTTCTAGCTTATCCAGCTCTCTCACTCATACTGGACTGGTTTAAATACATAAATCCTGTTTATGTGACTTATACTTTAGAAATAATCGAGAAGTTACGTAAGCCTCCTCCTCTGTGTCGGCCGGTGGTGAGTCCTGACTACGCTCCGATGGAGTGCATCCAGCTAATGAAACAGTGCTGGAACGAGCAGCCAGACAAGAGGCCCAGTTTTGAAGAGATTTTTGACCAGGTTTAGTGAATAAAATCTAAGTTTTTCTATGCAAAAAGTTTTTCTGTGATAATGTTCTCAGGTGGTGCTCATTGGGTTCTCTTCCCTCTGTTTCAGTTTAAAAACATCAACAAGGGGAAGAAGACCAACATCATTGACTCTATGCTTCGCATGCTGGAGCAGTACTCGTCGAACCTGGAGGAGCTGATCAGAGAGCGAACAGAGGAGCTGGAGATCGAGAAGCAGAAGACAGAGAAGCTGCTAACCCAGATGCTGCCTCCGTACGTTCATGCAGATGCGCTGGTAGAACACATGGCATACCAAAATGACTAATTAATTCATTTTACTCTCAGTGTATGCTGAGGGATTAGGTCATATATTTATATTAATGCATCTGTGTATTGAGGAAAATCTTAATTTTCCTGCAAGCGATTGAAACATTATGTATGTAAGAAATAACTCGAAAAACAAGAGGTCTTCTAATTAGAGTACTTCGACTACAGAACGTCCATTTTTGGAGACCTCGTCCAAACCGTCTGAACTAAAGGCAAATCAATCTGCAGCGGATAACAACATTATCATCTAAAAATAATACAACTCCAAATACAAGTATATTATTAAGATGTTTATGACTAAATGGAGCTGTAGCTTTTCTATGCCAGGCAGCTGTCTGACCGATAGAGCTAAAATCCTCTTTGAATGTAGGCGAAGAGTCATGGATGGCACTTCACAGAGATTTAAGACAGCAGATGCAAGAGATTACTTTCACGAATCTGCATGTTAATGATTGAAAACATGAAAGTAAAGCTGATAATGTTTTGTTCATGTAATGTGGAGGACTGCTGAGATGAGTCAAAGTTGTTTTTAAGTAGCAGCTATTTTACAAAACTTGAATCTGAATTGAACTGATAGATGTGATTGCAACACATTAAATTCCTAGGGGAGCGAAGATATGTTAATTTTATTATAGGCATGCAATATGTTAGCTATTCATTTTGTTTTTGTTGGTTTTTATGTTCATATTATAAAAGTATTCTTCTTTTCCCAGGTCTGTTGCCGAGGCCTTGATGGATGGCGGGACGGTGGAACCCGAATATTTTGACAACGTGTCCCTCTATTTTAGCGACATCGTCGGCTTCACCACCATCTCAGCCAACAGTGAGCCCATTGAGGTGGTTGACCTCCTCAACGACCTCTATACGCTTTTCGACGCCATCATAGGAAACCATGATGTCTACAAGGTTTGTTTTTTATTTAATCCTGACATGACTTTACTTTTCAGAGGATGGTGCTGGTGCTTACTCTCTTGTGTCCTCCTTCAGGTGGAGACGATTGGTGATGCCTACATGGTGGCTTCAGGTGTTCCCTTCCCTAATGGGAACCGTCATGCTGCAGAAATAGCCAACATGTCTCTCGACATTCTCAGTGCTGTGGGATCGTTTAAAATGAGACACATGCCCGACGTTCCCGTCAGGATACGTATAGGACTGCATACAGGTGGGGAAAGAAAGCTGTACTACCACATTAACTCCAGTTGTAGCCCAGGAGGTGTATCTTAAGTTTCTTTAAAGACGAAAAACAACGGGCTTCATTCACCAACAGTTCTTACGAACAAATTTGTTCTTAAGTGCTACTTACGAACGTTTTAAGAAAAATGTTGCATTCACTAAAATCCGTACATTGACTTTGTTCTTGGGTAAGAACAAATTCTGCGAAAGCTCAGAGGGACTCTTACTAACATTCGAATGTCGATAAAGTTGAACAAAAGCAATGCTTGTCCTTTTTTTGTTGTTGTTCGGTTCATTAAAATACAGCAATAAAGTCACTTTAAAGTTTTACTCATATTTTTTTTAAAAACCTTTGATAAATTACATTTTATTATTACAGCGCGATTTTGAGCCTACATGCTAATGTTATACCTTACACGGGGAAACGTTTAGTTTTTTTAAAATCCATTTCATTTATTCAATAGTAAGTGGCAGCAGAGACTGATTACTGGTTTAACAGACAGCGGAGTACAGGCCGTATCTGTTCCTCCAACCGCAACATCACTCCATAAATGTCTCAGCCACCTTTTACTCCCAGATCCACCAGCAGAATGATGTATCTAATAATCCAATTCATTACAACTATATATTTTTTAATTCGCTAAGTTTTTTTTATTAAGAATAGGTTTTGATGTGGCTGCCTGGTTAATAAAACCTCTCAGACTCACTTCAAGGATCAGATGCAGCACTTCCTCTGTAGTGCATGAACAATATCTTAGAATGATGCCGCTGCAGGTGGAAATCTGTTTTACCAACTTTAGAAGGTAAAGTGGGCTCTGATCATTTATTCAACGGTGTAGCCCACCACTTTCCTCTTTAACCGCAACACCACAAGGATGTGCATCCTCCTGATGTGCACACGTGGCTGACTCCAGGCTGCTGTCCAAGTTCAGGCAGAATTACGTAATACACAGTTTGAGCATAGAGCCGTTTTCATGTTATCTAAAGCTGATCGTGAGTTATTTATAACTGATTTAACACCTGAAAATGAGGTAAATCAGGCTTCTGTCCACATCTTTATTATTACCTTTTGTTTTCATTCACATTTTTGTCATTATGCTGTAAGCTGTCCTTCTCAGTCTCACTGTGCATATTTTCACACGGCTGTGAGTCTCATTACCTTTTATGGGCATTTTATGGCCGTTTATCTATGCAAAGTAGAGCCACCTCTCAATTTAAGAACATTTGGTATTCACAAAATCCAAGAGAAAAGATATGAACAATTTTGCGGTCTATGAACACGTTCATGAATCTGACGGAGGGTTTTCGTAAAAAACTTCTTAAGTACAACTTAAGAACAAATTTAAGAATAATTGTAAGAAGAGATTGGTGAATGAGGCCCAATGCACCCAAAACGGTCTATACCGGAGGGCACCGCTATGAAGAGTTTGCAGCACTTGAACTCAAGCGACCAGTCATATTGTATGTCATGGCCCACTGACCAAAATTGGGCATTATCATCTCAAGCATTCAAGTCAAGTCTATTGCAGCTCGCACATGTGAATGTTATCTCATGTCAGTATGAGCGGCTTAAACGTGTATTTCACTGCCAAAAAAATGCAATAATAACACATGTTTTTGAAATGGAAAAATAAAATGTGCAAAAATAACACCTGCATTTTTAACACAACTATAAAAATTCTGTCTTTTTTCTGTGATAAAATCTTCATTTGAATTTTCGATATATGGTCCCTTTGGCTTGCCATAGACATATGCTAGGAACATGTGGCAGACATTATACATGCACAGACATGTCGCCAACAGCAATTATATCTCAGCCGTTAAAGCTGTGTTTCATAGAGTGGACATCACCACAAAATCAAACTGTAAAATGCTCAGAGAAGAAGAAAAATAAGGCCACATCTCAACCGATACAGGCCTCAGTTAGCATGTTAAATGCTAAAATCAATGAATTGCTGAAGAGTTGCAAGAGAAAGTGTCTTTTCCCTAAAAGTGACAGCACAGGTTAAGTTAGTGAGGATGCATCTAAACAACCGCTCTACTTTCACTCTGGCATCATCCTCATATAAATAGCATCACTCACCCTCACACCTTCATGTTTATAAGGTTGAGCTCCTTCAGGGCAGGTGGTCATTCTTTGAGAAAACATTACATAAAATAAGGAAAATAATGGGTCATAGCTTGAATCATATTATTCAAATATTTTTTCATAAAGCCAAGTTGTACTGGGGATACTCAGAGTTTTTGTGATGACCTCAAGAAAATGATTGGAACTTAATGTAATCTCCTCAGAAGAACTTTAAAACTTTACCGTACGTATGTGTGTGTTATATTTCAGGTCCATGTGTAACAGGTGTGGTGGGTCTAACAATGCCCCGGTACTGTTTGTTTGGTGACACAGTGACCACTGCCTCTCGGATGGAATCCAGTGGGATGCGTGAGTTACAAAAAGCAGCAGTATTTAGACATATATTTAGCAGTAAAGACATATATTTATATACACATCTGCAAAATTATTCATACCCTCCCATTTAAGAAAGTCAGATGTCACTGAAATGAGCTGGAAGTGGCAAAAAAAAAAGAATAAATATTTTATGAAAATAATTGCATTGTTTTTGGATTGACATTCAATAAAAGCATTTTTTTAATAAAACAGCGATATTAAAAATATTAGAAATATTAGAAATAAATGTAAGTTACATAACCCACAAGCTAATATTCAGTTAAACAATTCTTTGAGGTAATTGCTGGAATTAGGGGTTTTCTGTATCTCTATGTCAGACTTCTGCACTGCTCATCAGCAAAGTTCTGTCATCGTTCCAGGACTGTATTTTTTCTTTTCAACTCAATTAAACTACTAAACACTGTTGTATTTCATTGAATTATAATCTAGCTCATTTATATTTATTCTTACTTTTATTCTTACTACAGTCTCCAGTGAGACTATTAAGAATTTTGACTATAGATAGATAGATAGATAGATAGATAGACAGACAGACATGACAGACAGACATGAAACATTTTCCTCAAAGTGAACTTATTTACAATAAAAAATGTCTTATCAATGGTGGATCAAACAAGGTAATTAGCTAAATTATTTCGCACCAGTGAGGTGAGAAAAAGAAACAAAACAAGACAAACTAATGAACAAGAGCTGAGAAAAAGAGCAGCCAGCGACATAACAATCAGTCAAGTCAGGTATCATCAGTCAACACTGCCAACGGCACAGTTCTGCAAATTAAGATTGATGCCAAAAATGCTGTCACATCATCATCACATTGATTCTGCCCTAGAAATGTGAGTTTTAAACCTGCAAACTCAGGCCGGGAAATTTCTGCCTGTCACCTTTCAAGGCCTCTTGCAGCCTATTACAGTATAACAGTGATAGCTGCAGACACATCAGTTGCCTGTCAGCTATGTAAATATGCTGAATTAACAGCTCACAAAGCATCAATCCTTCCTTCTCTCCACATTTAACCGAGCAAAAAGAGATGAGGAGGTCTGTTTCCTCTTGTTCGACTCTCTTGATGTTTTAATATCATAAACAGCAGAGACAGGGGCAGAGAGGAGGAGGCAGCGAGAGCTTGATAGACTGAGCGTTTGCGAGCACACTGGGCCTGACTCACGAGAATGAGATGCTTCCAAAAATAAAGGAGGGAGGAGAGAAGGAGGGAAAGAGAAGAGAAGGAGGGAGGCTGAACAGGCTGGAAGACAAGAAAACGAGTAGATTAACTTCCCCCACCCACCCACACTGCCTCCTGCCCTCCTCGCGATTTTCCAAAAGCCCTTGGATTTGTCACAAAACATGCCGAATTAGTGGGAACAAATCGCCCGTATAAACATCCCCTGAACACTTTCCACAACTGCCATGATGGAGAAATTAGAGAAATAAATATATAAATAAATAATGATCTCAACCGTAGGACAACTTTATTAAAAGTCAAAAGAAAAAAAGAATGAAAACTCGAACCAAATTCAGCTAATTCAGCTCCTGTCTCTAGACAAATGTGAAGCAGATGTATGTATTTAGTCTGGTGTTGTAAATGGGGCCCATAATGTACATGCTGGCTTTTCATCACTGCATTCTACCCTGAGGAAACGCATTGAGAATATAACAGTCTCAGCCTCCTTGCAGCAACTCATAATGCTCTCAAAGCTCCTATAAGCCACATAGCAGACTCTGAATATTTTAGTATCTTAGGAAAATGTTTGCCATGCCTGTTCGTTTTTGTCAGTTTTTTTCTTTCAAGCTTTGAATAATTTGAGTACAAAAGAAGTGGAATAAAAGAACTAAGTGACTCAAAACGAGAAAAATGAAACAATTATAACACTACATTCACTTTCCCTTTGACAATGATAGTTTTTTTCTCTTCTGCTGACAGGTGTAGTTGAATCATCTGCATGGTTTCAAACTTTGGGTGAATAGCATCTGGCAAACATGATGATTATCTAACAAACCACAGTCACTTAGAGACCATCTGGCTTGCGATTGGCCAGGCTCACCAAATATGGAGAATCGGAAAAACACCTAAATGGGAGCTATCCCAGTCACATTCATCGACCACAAGAGATGTTGCTGATAATTTACCATCCGATGCATTTTTTTCTCCATCAGGACTCAGACAGTGCTCCATATCACGGGACCATTTAATCTAGCATGAAAGACATGGGTAATCCTTGTTGGGGGATTACTACTGACCAGTACTGCTGGATATTCTAACTTTGGTGTAGAAGTGCTTAAGCACTAACCCACCAATCATGTTCCTCCCAGGGCTCTATCGCTCATGCTTGGTATTAGCAGCGAAGAGGACATGTTTCCTCTTGACTCTTACCATAACCAAGAGGATTTATCAGTAAAGAAGCTGAACCAACAATATGTAGGAATACATCCTAAACTGTGGTACAGTGGTTATTTCCAGTATAAACCAGTCATTCACAGGGTTAGCCTAATCCTAAAATGGTTACATTCTAATTAACAGCTCGGTCCTGTAAGGTTTATTCTGTACAGTCATGTACAGCTTATGTATAAAATATTGTGGATGTTTTTTTATTATTAACTTATTTCTGTGCAGCCATGATTAATAAACTTGCTGGGAAAAAGGGGGAAAAACAATAGAAACATTAAATATCATGATTTTATCAGCATTTTCACAATGTCCAATCTGTAAGAGGAGAGCAGCATCAGAGAAGCAAATGAATTGCAAATGATCACATGATTCAGTTTATAGAGGGATGACAGTGGGATTAATCTCTGAATCTTGACATGGAAGACACGGATTTCATTCTATTTTTGTTTGCTTTTGCAGTTGATGCTGTTACTAGTTTGACACCATTGTAAAATGTATCCCTTAAATTAAGTCTGAATGAATCTGAGTGTGATGGCTCAAGCCCCACATTTGTTTTATGTTCTGTTAACATCTCCTTTGTTCTGATTGACCAGTTTTGAGTTATATTGCCTGGTTTAGCAAAGACATGGCAAAGGGTTGAAGAGTCTTAAATTCTGGCTGCCGGTTCATCAGGCTCCACCATCCAATGCTGGATTATGGGGGAGTTTTTCTTGTTTAGTTACCCTCATGAGTTTAATTTGTTTGTCAAATTACACTTTTGATTAGCTCTGTATTTTGTTCCTTTTCTCCATTCCGTTGCATTTTGTATTCAATTAGAATTTTTGGGTTAAGAAAGGGACACAATAACAATAAGAAACACAATTTTGAAATTATGTCCTTGTGTTTCTACTGCTTGGTCCCTAATGCTGAGATAGGTAATTTGTTTCAGGAGTTATGACCATATGTAGCACCATCCACATCTGAATGGTGGATTTAGGCATTCATACTGCAACAACTCATGGAGTTAATTCATATTGGTTGAGCAGGCTGCATGCTTTTTGCCAGCTACCCCCACCTTTTCTGTGAAGAGAGACCAGTTGGTTTCAGTTTCATGATTACATTTGCTGGTGAAAAGCAAACAATTTGCTAAACTATGCAATGACAAAGTGATGCAGGTTTAAAAATCAATCACTCCTTAAACTGGCATTTTGTGTTAATCACATGCTCAAATCTTCCCCTTCATGTTCGATTAAAATAACACTGAACAACTGTACTGGAAGCCCTGACACAGCTTTTTTTTTTACCTTGTTTGTTATTATTTGTATGCCAAGAGATCCCCCATATGTACATAATGCACTGGGATCAGATTGCTAACGATATGCAATACCATGAGATCACAAAACAATATATCCCGCAGCACATATGGAGGATGCCAAAGATAGAGCAAAGACAAATTTGCACCTCAAGAAATATGCTCCAAGCAGATTTCCAGAGAAATTATCCAACCAGTAAATCCCACACATTACAGGGAAAGGAGAAAAAAGCATTTAAAATATGCAGGACAGAACCTTTGAAGCTCTATCTGCAGTTTAATCAGTTAATATTTAAAGCAGGGATATTCTTTGTATCAGACATTTGCTTTATGGGCTGCAGAACTGGTGAGGATGGCTGTGAAAGATTAAGTCATGAAGGCTGAGATACTAAATAAATAAACCTTATCTGTCTAGTTTTTTTTTTTAAGAGAAAAAAGTAGGAATAACATCTATCATTGGTATTCTGTGCTCTGTGCTGTCTGTAACGACTTGTCAATTAATACAGCAACATTTACACCCTCAGCAATCTGAATCATTGTTATCTTCGGCTGTGCAGGATGCTCTGCCCTCATTTAAATAACCTCTCGGTCTTCATTCAAGGTTTTACACATGTGCAGATTCAGAGTTTGATAAATTGGTTAAAATATCATTTAAGATTCTGTATATGCATTTGAAACCATTTCAAAAGAAATTTCTAAAAGAATGCTGCAGAGTAAAAACAGTATGAATACACAGAAGGCCAGAAACTGATTGCCTCTGAGCAACGAAAATACATTTACACAGCAGCTAATATAGAGACACACATTTTTGATTCTCACATTGATATTCGTTTGATCATAACCAGTCAACTGTGGCACTGCAGCCACAAAGCTGCAGTCATTAGAATAAAACCACTGCAGCCCTGCTCTTTAAAGACAGGCATAAAAAGAGAGCTTTGCACTGCAAGTGGATTGTTCTGCATTGTAATGCATACATGGCTGCATAAAAGTCTGCATGCACAAACCCTACACAGTGTTACAGGGTTACAACCCCACCCCATCCTAAAAACAAAAGCATGTTAACACAAAACAGCAGAACAAAAATCATTTGACCAAACATATCACATCAAATTTCATTTGTGTCCTTTCACAAAATTAAATGAAGACAAAGAGAAGTCCTGGAAAACTTCTCTAGCCATATCTGTTTTGAAGCAGTCAAGCACATTCGATGAGGTGATGCCATGATGAAAAGCAGCTCTTCCTTTTCTCCACAGTAGACTGCGAGAAGATTGAGTTGTCCACTTTATTCCATTCAAATCTACTTCGCTTTTCAGCACAGACCCTTACTGCACTTTGATGAAGGTCTCATATGTTAGATAAATCTTTGGTGGATAGACTCATTTATTTAACATTTGTTTTTCTTTCAAAAGACATAAATGCTTGTCAGACAAGCAGCATTTATTAAAAAGCAAATGAGTCATGTGCAAAGTCTTTTAAATCTCGCTGGATTTAGCATCCCATTAGAAAACTAAAATTGTGTGCACGAATCCACCAAGATATAAGGCGCATGAGAGAGAATTAGGGGTTGCCCTTTGACTCATTGACAGCCAAAATCCAGTTGAAAAGTCTTCTGATCATTAAATGAAGTATCCTCAGTGAAGCATTGCAGCTGCTTCACTTTTCTTTCTTCCTCAATATAAAAACACATTCACAGGACCGTAGCCAGTCAGGTAATAATTGCCTTGATTGTGAATGATGTTTTTCAATGTAGAGATGGTACCGCAAAAAGAAAGCAACTCAATGTGTGAGCTTGTCTGCCAGACTAAACAGCTTTCAATCTGGCCACTTCTGCCTGTCATCTTCCCTCAGATGCACAGAGAAACAGAATTACTGGGGCACTCAAATCAACATTGCAAGAAAATGGGCCAGTGTTCAAAAGTGACACCATTTGCAATTAGCGGTTGCTGAAGGATTAGAAAATACACTTGAGCAACACGTTAACTCACGCCACAGTTGTGAGAAACACAATTTCAATCTCGGTTTAAGTAAAATACCCAGAGAAATTCTATCAATCAACATTTATCTCCTTCATGTGCCCCAGAGTTTCAGGATATATTGCACCTTTTCAAGATAATTGGTGAAAAGCAATTTGAATTTCTAGACAATTTCTAGAAAACTAACTGTTCCTTTAACACAATTTCTGACTTGGCCTTGTTGGGTCCATGACCCATGCCCATAATAAAACTGCTATTTCCAGGCTTGTGATTAAAATGGACGACCAAATAGCTATTTTTCATCAGCAGGAACAAGCAGATCATCATGCAGTTACCTCGAATGTGTATATACCATTTCAGCATAATACTTTGTGATTTCAGGTACCAAGGAAAATGTCATCATTTATCTAAATTTTTAAGTAAACACTTGTTTGGGTCAGAAACCGTATTGTTCACTTCAAACATGATCACATTATACAATTGTATAGTCTTTTATAGAAAAACACTGCTTAAATGAAAACAAACTCTTCAGCCATCAAGACATTTTCCTGCTCAAAACACTGTTCAACAAAAGAAGCTGAAATGGGTGGAAAATAATTCTTTATCCATGGAGATGGGAATGAGGAACCTACTGTACTTTATAATTTTTTGGTTAGATTTGTTTTTTAATTAACCATCCGGGGTGGGTTTTTTTGTTATTTATCTGTAAATTCAATGACATTTATTCAATGCTTATTTCCACTTATTCATAGCTCGTTTTCAGCGCAGCTGCACATCAATGTGACCTTAAAGTGATGAAATGGAACAAACCGGTGAGCTATTAGTGGCTCTGGGTCATAGTGTCAGGTTATTGGTTTACCACTGCTCCATACAGGAGTTGCATATAAATGATTTCTTCTGAAATTTTGTGGAATCTTTCTTTAAATCACAGCAGGAAAAAAATTACAGAGTGAGACTGAACCCAGAGCCTACTTCATGGTGATTATCATTATATATTAAGCAAGGTTTGACATATATTCTGTTGTGGCAAGCAGCTCCAAGGACACAAATGACAGTGAAAAAAAATGTTTGAAAAGGGAAACCTGTGAAATGTTGCAACACTCCCTTATCAAAAGCATTTCCATAAATCATTGGTATAAAATCTTGTGGAAACCTTTAGAAACAAATGATACACATGAAACCTTTAATCCCTGGCTTTAACTACTTATAGCAATAATTTCACCTCCATCTTTTAGCATTTCATATCTCAAATATACACTTAACCAATTGACCATCTCAAAATGCAATGTGTTCACTAGCTGTTGATATTTCCATATGATCTCTGCCCAGTGACATGGATTAAAAGGGGGGAAAATGAAATTTTGCAAAATGGAAACTTTTTATTTTCAAAAAAGCAACAGATTACACAGTTAACTTTCAGCAAATGCAATCCTAACTGAAACTGTACTCACATTCGGGACTTCAAAAATGAAAGACTCACATACTTACACACTATCTATAATATACAAAAATGAATACATAATAAATATTAAAATGGCCACAAGAGAAAAAAGTAAGTCATTGAAAACAATCCGTAGAGAGCAAATGTAGGGAAAGTAGAAACAAGACGGTGTGCCTTAAATGTCTCTCTCTTTTTTCTTCCTTTTTTTTTTTTTTTAAATCCTTTTACATTTTTTACAAATTGTGCAAGATTTCGTACTAAGGCTCTGGTCTTGAAGTGACTGTTGTCTGGTTCAAACACATCCTCGCTGTCATACACAAACATAAACACATGCATCCATTAAAGCACACACTCACGCTTGCACACACACACACAAACACACACTCACACTGCCTGTGCTCTGCGCACTCTGTGGGGTGTAGCAATCCATTGCAGGATAAAAATTGGCTGCTCGGTGTATGGCCTGTGATGTTCATGAGAGTGGACCAGCTTTTAAAAATGGACATGCACTTTGCGCTGAGATGAAAAAAACTCCTCTTGCATCAAAAAAAAAAAAAAAAATCAAAAACAACAAAATGAAAATAACTTTGTAGGAGTGAATGAAAAAAACAAGAAAACATGACAATATCATAACCTTTAAGGCAAGAACACCCGGAGTGGCATCAGCAATACTGTAACAACATGATAGTGTTTAGGTACATGGATATGATGAAACACTTAACTACTTCTTCAATGTCCTTTTTTTTTAAGCACAAGGTTTTTAAAAATCTTTTTCTTTTCAAATCCATACACTCACTTCATCATTTTTCACTCTTTTTTCTTCTTTTTTTCTTGTAAAAGGTGTTAAGAAAATAACAATGTCAGACACTAGGGGACATATGGATCGTAAAACTACAAGAAATAATTTCTAGTTTTAAGTTGCAACTTCAAAAACCACACATTGTAAATCCCCAGTTAAGCCCCCGCCCAGTAAATGAAAAGAATATCACTTACATTAAAACCATTTTATCCTCTCGTGATGGTGTTTCCCAACAGTCACCAAGTTTTGCTCTACTTACAGCGATTGTGTAGTCTGTTGCAAATTAAAGCATTATCTTTTTTTTGTTGTTGTTGTTTAGTTTGGGGGGGGGGGAAGATAAAGAAAAAAGTTGTCCTTGCAATGCAGCTGGCAACCGTTGACCAAAGAGGAGAAAAAAAATCATCTTTACATATTCTTTTTAGTGCAACTCTTTCATTGTAAAACATTTCCAGTGATTCCTTGAGAGGTATCTTTTTTTTGTTGTCTTGTTCTTTTTCCTTTTTTTTCTTTTCCTATGTATTTCACACATCACAAGAGTAACGCATCTTCAAAATATCCAGAGCAAAAGAGGTTTTCTTTTCACTATTTCGTCCGTATTTTTATGTTTCTCCAGCTTTTTGCTTCGATGTAAATGGCATGGCCTTCCACAATGTCTGTTTACTAGAACATAAACACGGGAGGGAATCCACACCTCCGCATATTCCCGTTCCCTTCAGCCTCCATGTGTGACAGACTTTTCAAATTCAATCACCCCCAGCAGAGCCACGTGATTGGCAGTCCACCCTCTGAAGAAGAAGGGGTCAGTAGGAGAATGAAGGGCAGGAGAAAACTGGAGGATGAAGAGAAAAGGAGATAAAAAGAGAGAGTGCACTGTACAATGGGAACAAGCCCAGATCAAGATCAATCAGGGTAATAGAGACATAGATGAGAATAAAAAGAGAAAGAAGAAAAATGATAGGAAAACCATCATATAACGCAGTAGGGTTCCCTTGGTAACCTGGATTTTCTGCAGTAGAGGAGTGTGGTGCTGAAGCAGCGTCGAAGCTCCCTGTTGGAGAAGATGCAGATGAAAGGATTGACCCCAGCTTGGGCAAAGCTCATCCATACGGCCGCTGTCAGGTAGCCTCCAGGAACTACCGGGCCCCTTGCAAACACCCGCCAGTAGCAGGCCACCAGGTAGGGCCCCCACAGCGCCAGGAAGAAAAACGTCATGATGTAGAACATCCTACTAATCCTCTTCTCTGTCTTGAATTCATCCAATACTAGTAGACGCCTGCGGCCCGCTGCATTGCTGTTTTGTCGAATGCCCAGCAAAGTAGGCGGGGTGGGGCCTCGACCAAATCCAGCCAGCCAGTTGGCCGCCGCCTGCCCGCTGGCACCTGGCCCATGGAAGGTCCAGTTCTGGCTTACGGCAGGCACGAACTGGACAGGCTTCATCTTCCGACGGTCGTGGACGAAGAAAATGAGTTTGAGGTAAACCAGCTGTGTGGCCAGGAGGATCAGTGCCAGCAGGAGCATGAAGCCCAGCGAATCGTTGGCCCTGAAGGAGCGGTGCTGAAAGGTGCACTGGTCCTCCTCTCGGATAAAAGAGTACGTCCCTACGTCTAGCACCGGCGGGAACGCCATCGCCACCGACAACGTCCATACCATGCAGATGACGGCCAAACAGGTCCAGAAAGTCAGCCTCTTGGTGTAGAAACGGTGGTGTGCGATGGCCAGGTAGCGGGTGACGCTGACGCAAAACAGCATGAACGCCGTGTGGAAACAGGAGAGCACACCCAGGAAGGCAATCACTTTGCAGGTCAGCGTGCCATAAGTCCAGGCAGATCCATTCTTTACTGAGGTGAAGACAAAGGGGAAGCAGATGGCAGAACGCAGGATATCAGAGGCGCACAGGTCCAGCAGGAAATAGTAGGGTGCTCGGTGGAGGCTCTTGTCTTTGACCAGCAGGATGGAGATCAGGAGGTTCCCTACCACTCCGACTCCAATGATGAAACCCAAAGAGGTCAGTTTGAGGAACGTGGCGAGAGGAGAAACATTCTGCAAGATGGTGTGGTCTCCTGCATGGCTATAGTTCGCCATAGATGGAGGAGGGATCATAAAGATAGCGGAATAGCTTCAGCCAAGTATCATGATCTAGAGATGGCAGGGGGTGGTGTTAGATCCATTTGGTGGTGTGCTTTGAAGAGGTTTCCAGGCATATAGGCAACCTCTCCTCTAAGGCATCCTTTGTTCCGTTGTCTCATCACACCTATAAGAGAAAGAAAGGGGGAGAGAGAGAAAAAAGACCCTGAAAAACATCACCACCCATCAGCAATCAGTCCTAAACAACAGCTGCATTCTTTCCACCTGCACTTATACAATCTAGAACATGATGAGCAGGAATTCTCGGCTGGCTTTTAAATTGATTGTTGCTTTGCATTTAAGCCTTTATAGGTCTATCTCAGGCTGTGTGCACAGAGAAGCAATTGTGACAGAGCTTTATTATTAATCACAGATTCGTTAATTAGAGTAATAGGCTGCATTTTTTTTCATGTTGCCTCGGAATTTCCTGAACAAAAAAGCACCGCGATGGCAACAGCGCAGTCCTGCCTTCATTAACAAACGACGCATTTTTTTTTTACTCGTTAGAAATAAGCGAGATCCACAGCAGCCAGGGCTTGGATTGAATTTATTATTTTTTTTATGTCCTTTTTTCCCCTGTAGGGAGGGGGGTTGGGGACTTTTTCAGCGCACTGTGAAACAAAAAGACAAATGCAGACCAAAATAAGCCTTTCTTGATCGCAGCCTTGCCTACACCCTGCAGGACTGAGGAAGCCTCTAAAATAAGCGGAGCCTCATATTCACTCGCCATGCCTTTGTGCATCATGAAAAGAGAAAAAATAAAAAAACCAAGGCTGCATTTATGGCTTACAAAGCATCCCTGTTTTGTCTGATTAAAGGTTAAATGGATTACGGGTCGCTAATAAGCGGTGTTTTCATTAGGGCGTCTATCGTGTCAGCCTCCATTTTTTACATCATTTTACATATTATCCTAATTACAGAGAGTTATCAGAACATAATACATTTCTGACATGATGAACCACATCTTTACATCATTTTGTTTCTTGATGCGCAGGACTGATTGTCACCAGGACAGATTCCCCCCCCCCTTTTTTTCCTTTTTTCTTTAAATGATGGGGAGAAATAGCCATAACAGATCAGAATATTGTAATATTGTGAGATTTCCTTGTATATTTTCAAAGAACTGCATAACTTATGCTAATAGATTTCATCTTAAGAGCGTCTGTGTCTACTTACGCGTTTAAATGTGTCTCCTTTCTGTTTGAATCAGACAGATTTCAGCTAAAAGCGCAATAGAATGAAATGATCGTCTCTGCATCCCAGTCGGCTGGATGGAGCATGACACTGTAGCGGATCCGCACGTCCATTAGACTAGAATCATTTCCAAGTCTCCGCTACGAATTGCCCAGAATCGCTGCCACCACATAAGACAAGGCCAGGAAAACATAACCGAGAGAAGGACAGAAACAGACGATGACACGATTGTTCCCCTCGAAAAAAAAAAAAAAAAAAAAATCCTACCTGTTGATAATCCAATTTCGCGTCCCTCCGGTTGGTTATTTACATTGCACAAGTCGGGTTTTTTGCTTTTTCTAAAAAGCCTGATTTTTGTGCCTGCCCCCTTTTTTTCCTCCACGGTGAATATCCTACAGTAAACGGAGCGCACTGCGCATGCGCTCTGCATCCCCCCTATTTGTGATCCAAGACGCGTCTTGTCTCTTGTTGCAGCAGCAGCAGCAGCGACCGTTTTCTCTGACGGTAACATCTGCTCAACGGGGCCACTGCTGGCCCGTAACGCGTAACTACAGTCCACACAGAGCTGATTGCTACTTTACCACACACACACAGACACACACACATCATGAATCACATTTATCATTTATCATGGTAAAGAATAGCTTCATGTTTAAAATCATATGTCTGAGCGTCAGGATAAATTATACAAAAGCGTTAGGAGGCTGCGTTTTTGCCAGTCATAACTTAGTTTTACCTCACTAACAATGTGAGGGGTTATATCAGGCTGCCATGGCTCATGTAAAGCTAGAATGACTCTCTCTGTACTATAGGCTATATGCATAATTGACAAGCACTTTGCACTGTGCTTTTCATTCTGCATGGTCAGCATGATAAATTCATGGAATTTGATTTCTCAGCTATGTATGGAGAGCTGCGATGTCACAAGCTGAGCCTCCGCTGAACAATGACTCAATCAGTCACAAGTGAACAAGTGAACACACTTACATGTTGCAAAGACAGAGAGAGAGAGAGAGAGAGAGAGAGAGATAAAGAGAGAGAGAATGTGGCTTTGTATCTACTGAAGCTGACCATGTATTAATGATTATCATTCATGTGAGTAATGTGCACTGGCAACCAACACATCTGTCACACAGTCGGGAACATTGAGGAACACGCAGTTTTATTTTTTGTGATTTAAAAAAAAGCAGGCTACACACTTTTCCAACTATTTCATAGCCTTGAAAGAAATTCATCAAAATTCCCCTGCGGACACAGCTTAATTAAAGCAAAGGGAATTGTATGAGTCTTGTAATATCCCTTATACAATCGCAATATGCATAAAGAACAAACATCCAGATCTTATAGCACAATCCATAATAGACAAACTGATTTTTTTTGTACTATAATCACTTACGTTATTTGTTAAAAGTGCATACTTGGTTAATTTAATCATTTTCTGCTGATATGCAGTGGTAAACTAAAAAGTTTAAACCGCCATCTATTAAACCATGCAGATTAGATTCACTGTAGTCAGAGATTAACCAGACACTAAAAGTCTAAAAGGCTCCAGATTGTTAAACTACTAAGGCATGGACTCTTTAGTCAAATAGTTTTTTTGCAAATGGAAAACAGAGGAAACTTCCTGCAAAAGACTAAAAGAAATGAGAATTTCAACCAAACTCATCCCCCTCATGTTTCAACATATTTTAGAATCTGCAACCTAACTTGAGTGTCCAAAAGTATGAATGAATTACAGATTTACCCAAACAGAACTCGGGTTAAGGCCTTACCATTTTGTCAGGCACATTCTTCTTTGATTTTTTGTTTTTGTACTGAAAGCTTGGGAATAAACAACTGAAATGGGGATACTCATTTATGTAATCTATTCATAAGTATAAAGTCTATATTTCCCCTTTAAACACACCATTCTTTATTTGTCTGACAATAAATAAGAACCATAAGGAATAAATCAAATGATGAAGCAACTGTCTAAGTTACTTTTAAAGCAAAAAACCTGTAGTTGTTTCAACTTAATATATTCTGCAATAATTCTCTGCTACATTAAAAGAGAATCTTTTAACCTCGTTTTTAACTGAAAGAAAAAACAGAAATTTCAATCTCCTTTCACTCCTGCTAGTTGACAGCAAGGTCAATCAAGATAGAAAATCATTGCAGATACTGTGCAGCAAGATTCAGTTTTGAAAGTGAAAAAAATCTGATTGCTTTAAGTTTGTTTTTTCATTTTGAAGGTAATTTGTTCAAAACGTCAGCAGGAAAAAAATCATAAAAGGAAACATACTTGTAATGCATCAATCAAACATAATGAATAGTTGTGGAGATCAGAAGAATCAGTTTAATCTTCACAAAGCTACTGCCACACTTTTACACCATAGGCTACTGTGCAAAGGAAACAATTCATGTGATTTTGTGCTTCCAACGAAGGACTTTTTGCCTTGAAAGCATGCATCAGGAATCACAGTGATCACTTCAAGCAGGGATATTATGTGGAGCAGCTGCAGGAAATTTTAAGGACGGCAGATCGAAAAAAAAAGCAGCAGTCTTTATGATAGAAGGCAACAGTGTTTGGTCCATCTTCAGCGTGCAGCAAAAAGACAGTTTCCCTTTTGGGACTTCCTGGATGTTTTCCTCCATTCCCCTCCTGTTCCACGTGGTTCCAGTTGAACGTCGCGCAAAAATTCCAATAAGGCACGTTTCTTAGCAGTCCTCAACACATAAACTTTGCGCCAGGAAGTCCGTGGAGGGCCACATAAAGTTAAAAAACAAACAAACAAACAATGCATGGTAACACGGCAGGACAGATCCGAGGAGAACTCCCCCTCTCTTCATCGTCACAGCAGCCCATTCCGCTTCCGCGCGTACCAGCCGAGACAGGCGCAGAAACCCACTATGGTCAGGATGGTCCCCAGGAGCAGCGCCAGCGCGTCGCCCGCGTCGTAAGCCTCAGCCGGGGAGATCAGGGTGGAAAAAATCAGCCAGATAATTGCTGGAAGCTCGAGTTTGGGTGCCATGTTGAGCTTTTCGCTCTCGCTGTTGACTTTCGGGAAGCTGAGGCGCCTGCGTCAAAGTCAGATGACAGCGGCTCAGGTTGGACTTCCTGCTGCGATCAGCCAATGGCAGCCCAGCTCCGCGTTAACCCTGGATGTGGGCTATCACATCCACATCATCCTGCATCATAAAAACACAAAATAACATCTGATCTGATTGTAGAGGGCAAAATAGAGTCCAGCCTTTTTTTAGCAGGTTAAAATGCGTCATTTCTCCATTTACTAGTCACAAAGTCAGGCTGACATGTCTGTGTTTCATGTCTCTGCCCCTCAGGCCCTTTCATAAATAAATGAAGCTCTCTTGCATCAGTCAGGCTCATCTACAGCCTCTGTCTGAATTGATATATTCAGTGATAACAAACACATGTTGGCATATGAACTGTGTGTTGCATCTTACACTTGTTGGTCAGAAAAAAATGTCTATATATAGGCTAAATAAATTGCTATCCATAAGATGTATCAAACTGAAGTTTTTCTGCTAAAAAACAACTGATTGAAATAAATGGATGTCCTCGTCAATTCTACGGAATCCTATAAACTTCTAGATAGTATGAATTTTGGGAGTTAAAGCAGAAAAGCATCTTAAACATGCGGTTGGATCCCATTTCTCCAGAATCTGGAACCAGCTTCATCCTCTGCCCCACAGAGACAGGATCATCACAGAGCACCTCCATTATTTGGGAGTGGAGAGGATTGAATGACTTGAGACCAGAATAAATTAAACACTTGCTGGATCAGTTTGGTTTTGTTCTATGTGCTAGAGCGGCAAACACAAACACACTGGTTGACCTTCAACAACTCCTAGATGGGGAATGGGATGTCATCCCACAGCAAAAATGTGACCTGGCTGATGGCCAGCATGAAGAGGAATTAAGCTGTTGTGGCTGTGTATGGATCTTCCACACTCCACTGAGGTCCCTGCCGGTGTAACGTGAAGAAAGTGAAATAAGGTTCAGTGTTCCATTTTTCCTTTTATTTTGGGAAGAGTGCAAACCTGTCCTCCAAAAAATCTACAAGTTTTTCTTTGTTTTAAAGGTGACTAATTAGGTTTTCAATTCATGTATATTACAACACCAGTTTGTATGAAGAGGATAAAAACTAAACACAATGTTCTTACTTTCTGTGCTGTTTATGTTTGGGCAGCAGCATAAAGATCTAAAACCTTTCCCCTAATTAACTAAATACTCATTAAGTACGTTTAACACTCCCATTAATGCCATGAAAAATCATGCAAACCTCATAGAAAATCAATACAAAATTTGAATTTTACTTTTATAAAAATGAATTTCCTAATGTATGTTGGGTGTATGCATTGTTTCCATGGCGACCCAACAAAGAGGCTGCAGTTTGTTTCACTGTTACTGCTAAACTGAGTAGCATAAGTCCATCTCTTTATGTATATTCTATTCCTTTAACCCGAGAATCATCTTTAGCTTTCCATTAATGCAGAGTTCTTATGAAAGGGGTTTTAGCCACAATTTGAAAGCATAAATGTAGGAAACATTTTGAAAGGAATTTATGATGAACTTCTTAATTCACAGGCAGAGCAACATGAATATATTAGATAAATATTTTTCTGACGTAACATGACATTCTGACTGCCTTTGTTGTGGCGACAGTGTCAGACATTTAATTGCTCCTTCACTTTGATTTCCCTCTCTGTCAAAGAGACTTATTTATCCTAAACTCTGTGAATAAGCTGCTCCAGAGCAGGTTATGTGTCCAGCGTTAGTTACCATGGGGATTTAGCTGGGTTAAAAGAGCCCTCTTTATGACACTGAAAACTCCTGCAACATCCAAAACTGCTTTAAATCACCTGTGTTGCCACGGCTGAACCTGCCAGCATCTTACTTCACGATACAAATAGTTTGGCTTGTAGAACTGTAGGAGGTGGGGTACAGCGCTTGTATCTCTCTGCAGGCTCTCCTGGGGCACACTGCCTGTAATTAAATTAGTGAGCACAAGCCAAAGTAAAATATTGACCTTGTAAGGCTGCCATACCTCTGTACCTGCCTGCTCTGAGCACAGAGATGAATAGGCGCACACTGTCTCTGCACATTGTGATGGCTTTCAAATCATACGCTCCCTCACTTGCTCCTGCTGTCTCTTTGGCAGTTAGTCTTACATACACAAACACACACACATATACACACATGCACAAGTTTTTGCAAGTCCTGTCTGATCTGCAAATACAAGCCGATCAAAAAGCTTTGTATCAAATCACAAAGAAGCTATCTGGATTTTCGTTTGCTATCTGTTTCTGTAATTCTTAGACACAAGCTTGTTTGCAACTCTGACCTAACTAAATGGCACGCTCTACAAATTATTTCAACTTCAGCCGAGTCTTACCTAAATTAAGATTGTGCATCTCAGTTTTTGCTAAAATCATGGTCTGAAATCATGCTTTAAGTTTCTGAAAGTTTTATATCTGTAGTATGTTTGGGTGTTTTCCCCCAGTGGTTTATGACCAAAATTAAACCGATTTCTTTCGAACCCCCCAGGGTTTTGGCCCACATGCTGCAGCTTTAATAAAGTTAAACACTGAATCAGTGGACGAGTGCATTCCAATTTCCACTCTAAGTGTCAGCAGTTTCCTTGTTGCTTCTTCCTCCTTTTCAGCAGTGTTTTTGCCTTTTTTTCCAGATCTTTGTATTCCTCTGTGAGAACCACTTACTCCAGTTGGGTGTCAGCCGTTGATATTGTGAATCCAGATATCTGAGCTCAATTGATGATAGCTTTTTATTGTAGTTTGTGCATTTGTCCAACTCTGGGTGAACATAATGAAAGTTGATTGAACCCATTCAAAGAAGCTGCCCAGGAAAACTTAGTTACTCAACTCAGCGTAAGTTAACCTAAAGTTTCTTTTTAGTTGAACTTGCATAGTTTCCTGAACATAGCTAAGAAAGCCAGGCTGTATCGGTAAAGCCTCTTTTGAACTAACAACATCTTCCAATTAAACCACCAGCACATTTCAGCTGCATCTAGTCGAGGCTCATTTTTGCAAAGGCTTTACAGAGCCGGTCTATGCACGAGTGTCTGATGGTGGAAAAAGAAATGGCACAAGAGGAGAACAAGAAAAGAGCAGTCGTTTTCTCAGCCGCCGAAGAAAGCTGATGGTGTGAGGATTTTAAGTGTCATCGCCAGAAGAGGTAATACAGCTGGGATCAATAAAGCCAGGGACCTGGCATGGCAACCCACTGCAACAGCCTAAATGCACAATTTATACAAGTTTTAGAGCATTATTTTGTAACCTTTGAGGTCCTGGCCCTGGTCCTTTTATTAATAATCCTATACAGGTCTGTCTCAGAAAATTAGAATATTGTGATAAAGTTCTTTATTTCCTGTAATGCAATTAAAAAACATGAAATGTCATACATTGTGTATTCATTACAAATCAACTGAAA
>JAVQJG010179714.1:0-16282 GCA_036024015.1 Craterocephalus amniculus
CAAAGACATGCATGTGAGGTTAATTGGGCACTTTAAAATTCTCCCTAGGTTTGAGTGTGAGTGGTTGTCTGTCTCTTCATGTTGGCCCTGCGACAGACTGGCGACCTGTCCAGGGTGTACCCACTTTGACAGCTGGGACAGGCTCCATCAGAAAATGGATGGATGGATGGAAATTCAAGGTCATCCAAGTCTTTATGTCTTTAAAACATCTTTGTAATCTAACAAACTGGCTTCATGGATAAGTAGATGTGAGTATCATCCACATAACAATGGACATTTATACCATGCTCTCTAATTATATTACCTAAGGGAAGCATATACAATGTGAAGAGTATTTGTCCAAGTACCACACCCAGCGGGACTGGGAAACTGAAATTTATCTGATAAATATTACCTAAACCAGCCTAATGCTGTTCCTGTAATTCCAATAACATGTTCAAGCCTCTGTAGCAGAATGTTGTGATCAATGGTGTCGAATGAAGCACTGAGATCCAACAAGATAAGTACAGACATGATTCCTTTATCTAAGGCCATGAGAAGATCATTGGCTCAAACAGATTTTTTCTGCTCAGATGTGCACATAATCTAGCTGAAACTATCCATCCATCCATCCATTTTCTGCTGCTTATCTGGGTCGGGTCGCAGGGGCAGCAGCCTGAGCAGAGAAGCCCAGACTTCCCTCTCCCCAGCCACATCAGCCAGTTCATCCAGGGGGATCTCGAGGCTCTCCCAGGCCAGCTAAAAGATATGATCCCTCCAGCGCGTCCTGGGCCTACCCCGAGGTCTCCCCCTGGTGGGAGATGCCCCGAACACCTCAACAGGGAGGCATCCAGGGGGCATCCTGACCAGATGCCAGAGCCACCACTACTGGCTCCTGCGGAGGAGCAGTGCCTCTAATCCGAGCCTCTCCCCGATGACCAAGCTCCTCACCCTATCTGTAAGGGAGAGCCTGGCCACCCTACAAAGGAAACTCATTCTGGCTACTTGCTCGTGACCATAGGTGAGGGTAAGAACGTAGATCGACCGGTAAATCGAGAGCTTCACCGCCTGGCTCAGCTCCCTCTTCACCACGACGGACCAATGCAGAGTCCGCATCACTGCAGACGCCACACTGATCCACCTATCGATCTCCCGCTCCATCCTTCTTGTTCCACTCGTGAACAAGACCCAGAGATACTTGAACTCCCCCACTTGGGACAGGACCTCACCCCCGACCCGGAGAGGACACTTCCCCTTTTTCCGGCTGAGGACCATGGTCTCGGATTTGGAGGTGCTGATTCTCATCCCAACTGCTTCACACTCGGTTGCGAAACGCTCCAGCGAGAGCTGGAGATCACGGGGTGATGAAGCAAACTGAACCACATCATCAAAAAGCAGAGACCCAATCCAGAGGCCACCAAACCGGATCCCCTCAACACCTCGGCTGCACCTAGAAATTCTGTCCATAAATGTTATGAACAGAATCGGTGTCAAAAGGCAACCTTGGCGGAGTCCAGCCCTCACTGGAAACAAATCCAACTCACTACCGGAGATGCAGACCAAGCTCTGACACCGGCCAAAGAGGTCCTGCACACCATACTCCCTGAGCACCCTCCACAGGAGTTCTCAGGGTAAACCGGTCTAACGCCTTTTCCATGTCAACGGTTGTGTGAACTCCCATGCCCCCTCCAAGACCCTAAAGAGGGTATAGAGCTGGTCCACAGTTCCACTTCCAGGAAGAAAACCACATTGCTCCTCCTCAATCCGGGATTCGACTATCTGAGGGACCCTCCTCTCCAGGACTCCTGAATAGACCTTACCTTACCAGGGAGGCTGAGGAGTTTGATCCCCCTGTAGTTGGAGCACACCCTCCTGTCACCCTTTTTGAAAGAGGGACCATCACCCCGGTCTGCCAATCCAGAGGCACTATCCCCGATGTTCATGCGATGCGGCAGAGGTGTGTCAGCCAAGACAGCCCCACGGCATCCAGAGCCTTAAGAAACACCGGGTGGATCTCATCCACGCTAGGGGGCCTTACCACTGAGGAGCTTTTTAACTACCTGATTGACCTCAGCCCCAGACATAGTAGAGTCAGTCTGCAGGTTCCCCAGCTCTGTTTGTTCTTCTGGAGACGTGTTGGTGGGATTGAGGAGGTCTTCAAAGTATTCTCGCCACCGACCCAGAACGTCCCAAGTGTACACTGTACACAGTGTACTCGACACAGTGTCGATGGAGCACTGTTTCCCCCTCCTGAGCCGCCGGATGGTGGACCATAACCTCCTCGAAGCCGTGCAGAAGTAATTTTCCATGGCCTCTCCAAACTCCTTCAATGCCAGAGTTTTTGCCTCAGCAACCACCGATGCCACGCTCTGCTTAACCTGTCGATACCTGTCAGCTGCCTCAGGAGTCCCACAGGCCTAAAAGGCCCAATAGGACTACTTCTTCTGCTTGACGGCATCCCTCACTGCCGGTGTCAACCAACGAGTTCAGGGATTGCCGCCTCAACAGGCACCGATGACCTTACAGCCACAGCTCCGACTTGCCACCTCAACAATGGAGGCGCGGAACACAGCCCACTCGGACTCAATGTCCCCCGACTCCCCAGGGACATGGCTGAAGCTCTGCCGTAGGTGGGAGTTGAAGCTCCTTCTAACAGGGGGACTCCGCCAGTCGTTCCCAGCAGACCCTCACTACACGTTTGGGTCTGCCAGGTCTGACATCTGGCATCTTCCCCCACCATCTGAGCCAACTCCCCACCAGGTGGTGATCAGTTGACAGCTCCGCCCCTTTCTTCACCCGAGTGTCCAGGACATGCGGCCACAGATCCGACAACACAACTACAAAGTCAATCATGGAACTGCGGCCTAGAGTGTCCTGGTGCTAGGTGCACATATGGACACTCTTATGCCCTGAACAAGGTGTTCATTATGGACAATCCATGACGAGCACAGAAGTCCAACAACAAAACACCACTCTGGGTTCAGATCAGGGGGCCATTCCTCCTAATCACACCCCTCCAGGTCTCACTGTCATTCCCCACGTGAGCATTGAAGTCCCCCAGCAGAACAAGGGAGTCCCTGCGAGGCGAGCTCTTCAACACCCCCTCCAAGGACCCCAAAAGGGGTGGGTTGCGGGTGGGAGGAAGGCTAGCATCTCGTCCACCGGAGTAAACCCCAACTTACAGGCACCAAACTGGGTGGCAACCAATATGCCCACACCCGCTCGGCGCCTACTGTGAGCAACTCCAGTGTGGAAAAGGGTCCAGCCCCTCTCAAGGACTCGGGTTCCAGAACCCTAGCCATTCGTTGAGGTGAGTTCAACTGTATCTAGCCGGAACCGCTCAACCTCATGCACCAACTCAGACAGGGAAGGACCCTGTCAGAGAGGTGACGTTCCACGTCCCTAGAGCTAGCTTCTGCAGCGAGCTGAAACTGCTCTCTCCAAAATTTTGGACATGAATGGGAGGTTGGATATAGGTCTATAATTAGCTTAGACTTCTGGATCAAGAGTCTGTTTTTTAAGTAAAGGCTTGATAACAGCAGTCTTGAATGAATGAGGTCAGTGAAGATATGTTGATCAGCTCCAGCATGAATGTATCAATTAAGGGAAAAACTTCCTTAAAAAGTGTGGATCAAATGTTATATCCAGGGCATCAAATGGTGAAAATCATAATATTCAGCCCTGTAAGTTGTGAGGTTAGGCCCCTGTGAGACAGGCTTTTTCATCCAGCACATCCCACAGACATCCGAGTGTGGTATGTGGAGTGTCCTGCTGCCGTCATGGAACACTGTTACAAAGTGCGGTGAACTTGGTTAGCATGAGTGTTTAGGTGGTAAGTTGTAATTATTTAAGTAGAATCCCTTTGAATGGCAGGACCCAAGACTTCCAGGCAGAACATTGCCCAAAGCTTTACACTCACCCGAGCATCTGGATGATGTAAAAGAAAACATGATTCATCAGACCAGAACATCTTCTTCCACTGCACTGTTGTCTGTTCACAGTAGTTGCTTTCAGCGTGGACAGCATGGGCACTTTGACCAAACAGCAGCCTTGCTGACCCTTCATAAGAAACCATTTGCACTCTGTTTTGATGCCTTTATTTCAGAATTAGCATTAAAATTTTCTCCAATTTCAGTTTGACATCCTATTTTACTGGGTGCTGTTTCATTGGTTGTCCCTCCCCTTAACAGAGTGTAGTTGATCATCTGCAGGACAGGAGCATTTCACAAATCTTGTGAGATATTAGATACAAAATTGTGGAGGTATGACTCAACTATCTAGTTCCACTCGCCAGTTTATTTTCTGTTTCCTACACATCAATATCAAGGACTGCTTTAAAGAGATTAAACTTCACTTCAGTAATTGTATTTATGTCATCTGGATATCAGCTTAAAGCTTCACATGTATGTATCTAACTGATAAAACTGCCCAAATTTGTAATTATTATATCACAGTCTGTTTACGTGAACAGTTTTTTCCTTTTAGAAAACACTAAAACACACAAATAATGCAGTTATTCTTTTTTGTTTACTTTTTCATTCAGCATTGTTCATTTAATTAAATGTTTTACAGTCTTGTTTGTAATGTGATGTGTAAAAGCTTTCAGCAGTTTCCAGGAAAGCACCCTCTACTGTGCCCTCCAGGCCTGCACAGGCGCATCTCTGCTCAAGACATTATTCATTATTTATGTTTCTCTAAGTATACTGCACTGACCATAGATCACCCTCGCTGTGCTTTACTTCAGCCTGCTATATTAGGACAATTACACTCCACCGTCTAGGTCACGCTTATATTATGTGAATTAGCATGAGGCATATGCAGAGGAATCCATGCTCTGACCTTAATAGCATCTCAATTAGGTAAGTATGTTGTAAATTACAGCAAGGCCAAATACTGCGAATACTTGAGGGTCGAGACAGAGAGTTGTGTTTGTTAGGAGTCCATCTGTAAGGCATTTAGGGCCCCACATCTCTGAAAGCATGGCTCTGAGGGGGGCAGAAGAGTGTGTGTATTTGCGTATGTGTATGTTTAGACTGGTCTTATGCAGTCAGTGTAGGGATATCGACAAGGGGCTTGTGCTATAAACACATAAACACATAGTTGAGCATTAGGCCACCAAAAGATTTAGAAGTGGATCTCCAGGAACATATTCATGAATAAAAAACATAAAATTTTCATACGTATTTGTTCACCAGTGATGGCATATTTCAAAGTTCATTTGCAACACTATGTGTAGCCAATGTAGGATTGGTCACTTTTGGGCTTAACAGGGCATATTTAGACATAAAATATGACAAACTTTAACCCACCTTTTCATTGTTTGCTCAAATTAATGTAAGGAAAGAGGGTCGTTTTGCTGCGCCTTTAAATTCACCGGAAAGGATTTAAAGCAACAGAGGACATTTTTAATCTTTTAAGGCCTTGTGAAAGGGGGAATTAACTATGTGCAAACTTCAATCCTTGTGCAACATCATGTTGTTTCTTTACACATCAACACAGATTTACTAAATAGACTTCTTTGTAGTTAATGGAAGCCAGGATGTGAAAACAACATTTAGAAGTCTATTACTCCCCTCTGGGAGAAGGATTTCTTTTGCATTTATTCTGTTGTTTTATGTAGACAGACAGATTCCTACCTTTTGTTACCTTTGAAACAGCTTCTAAGTCTTTTCTCAAGAGTTACAAGGCAATTATAAAATGTCAGCATGGAAGATTTGCATATTATTAGTAGTTGGTGGTGTGTCACTATCTTGCTCCTTCTCTTCCCCCTACTCTCCTTCTGTTGTCTCATATGGACAACACTTTGTCTCTCTCTGAACTCCCCTTTGCTCCCATTCCCAGCAGCTCTCTGCCTAGAGAGTAGCCTGTCTGTTTTCCTGCGTTTTGATATATGTGTGTGTTTGGCCACAGCGTGCTCAGTGGGGAGCTGAACGGAGCAGACAGGTCTAAACAAAGAGGGGAAACTTGGCAGAGGAAACTCGTGCTCGCACACACAAACACAAATGCTGGAACATGAAGTCTGGATGCAGCAGCCGCACTAATACTGCCCGGTGCTCCAGACGAGCACATCCAGAATCCTACTCCTGCATGTCTGGACTTGGCCTGTGATCGCTGCACAAAACAAAACAATCCAGCCTACAGTTTCTCCTGCATTTCTTCTCTCTGATTAAATCTAGTCTTTGAATTTTGTCTTCCAGAGATGCATTTACACTAACTGCAGCAGTCCAGGAATGTGCAGCATTGTACTGATTTATCCTGAATGGGACCTAGTCATACTTTGAGCGACCCTTGTTTCACCCACTTGATTCATTGTAATTATATTCAAATTGTAGAGGTCAGAAACTCTAACTAAAAGCTGGATGTTTTACCCTGGCTCAGCTTTTTCCTCCTAGGCCATAATTCATCTCATAACATTCCAGCTTTTAGTGAAAAAAAAGATAACTTACATGATATCATGTTAATAGTTTTTCACAGATCATAATTGCTGCAGTGTTTTGTGGTCTGAAGAACATATGATATAGCATTTAATCTTCTTATTATTGCAAAAGACCCACGCTATCGTACCCCCCTTGTGGTTATTTAACACCCTATTTTTGGCTCTTCACTCTGTCTCTCTTCCGTGTTGACTCTAACTGGTCTTTTTCGTGCCGACACTTCCAACCATCAATGTGGTGGCTTCATAGTTTGGTGAACCCAATAGCATGCAACGGGTGGTGGCGGTGTGTTGCTGTGAGCTAGATAGCACAGCAGAGGCAGTGTGCCGTTTGTAGTGCTGCCCAGCACTAAATCATGTTTCGGCAGCGCGTAGGGGATGCAGCCCCTGGCAGCTCCCAGACGGCCTTTGGCTCTGGCTCCCCTCTCATAGCGCCACTCTCTAATTTCAGAGCCGGGACCCTGCCTACTACTGTGTCTTTACCGCATTCCCTCAAACCAGAGACGGACAGTCTGCCTGCATGTCTCCCTGCTTTGCTCTCCATCTTTCAGTCTGTCTTGCTCCGTCTCTGTTTGCTTTTGTGTCTTCTATCACTCTTTTGCTCTCTCTCTCTTTTTTGCCTGATGTCACGTATTCTTTTTTTTGTGGCTCTTGGTCTCTCATTCCCAGAGTTAGCCCTCTTTCCTCCATCCCTGTCTGGTTCCGTGCTTTCAGGATTATAGGTCTGCAGTCTCACTGGCAGTATCTAAATCATGTAGTCCACTGCCACTAACTCTCTTGTCAGCAGTTCCACTCTTAGTCTCCGTCTGCATCTCTCTAGCACCCACTTTGGGCCTGCTCATTGGTTGTAAATACCCCTGCTACATTTAATTGCCCAGCTTTCACAGGGCCCTGGGAGATATTTTTTGCACATATATTTTACTGTCTTGGCAAAACGCCCCGGCTACTTTTGGTTGGACCTGACCACTAATACACTTCCACATGGACCAGTTCATTATCAGCATGGAGGTGTGAGTTTACTAAAGCAGGTTATTAAGGGGTCAATATACAGTTCATGAAACAGGGGTCTGTGTTTTATTGTGTTTTATTGGGACCTGCAGTCCCACTAATACACAGTGCTAAGAAGCCCTGGTGCCACCTTACTACTGAGTGCTATTAAAACAGTCTACTGCACGGAACAATAAACCAGCTGTGAATGATGCCAGCCTGTGTAAATTACTCAAGAGGCCACGAGCGTAAATGTCATCACTGCTAAGTCAAGCTGGTATCATAATGGGCACAATGTGTTCATGTGTATTAATGCTTGTGTGTGTGTTTCTGACAACGTTTCAGTGTTATCTAGAGAGCGGTATAAAAGCACTGATAAAACTGTGCTCGTGGTCCCATTTATTTATGTATGGACCAAATAAGTAATGGTTCAGATCTTAATTTTCAGCATTTGCTTCACTGACTGATTTAAAATTGAACTCAGAGCAAGAACTCCTGAGGTTTAATTTGTTGTAGTAACTCAGGTCATTAACTTACATGAGACAACATCTTTCCATCATTTTCTGAAGAATAAGTGGCTATACCTGTGATGGATGGATTGCTGGATGGTTTTCTTACGAGCAATTTCCAAAGTTTAGAGCTAGTTGGGCTACAATACTGTAAATCCAAATGTATTTACAATGATGGTATAAAGGTTACTTTGTGTACCGTTTAAATCAGGTGTTTTACTTTGTAATACACTCCTGTGTCCAAAAAACTACACTAAACAGCATGATTGAAATTAGGAAATATTGCTGCTCTTTGGCAAATGCATGTTCAATTTCAATTCATGTCAGCTCTTTAATAAGTTTGGAAGGTGATAGATGTGTTTGCTGCATCACCTTTTGATTCTAACAACACTGTGTTAGCTACCTAACAGTGAGTAGTACATGCAGTAATTTTGAAATTACTTACTGTAGGGTTTCCAATTTTTGCTTGGTGTCAGATTTCAGCTGCTGTGGATTTTGGAGCCTTGCTTGTTGACTTTATTAATTTATTAATTAATTTGTGTAAAAAGTCTTGGCTCAATTTCAGTACATGTAGAATTTAGTTTGGCATCATTTTGCCAGAATAAACACTGATTTGTGTCCTCTGAATAGACGCATGCAATTATCTTATTTACTACCCAGCATTAGGGGCAGTTTGTTTATCTGAAGATCAGTGTCTTAATCCCTGACTTATTCAGTCCTTATCTCAAATGGGTTCTTGCACAAGATAATGAACCTCACATTGCCCCTGATGTGCTCATCAATGCTCAGTAGAGAGAATAAAAAGTAGTGTATGTCTGTGTAAGTTGGAGAATGTGGTTTGTCGTGTTCAAGTTCCTTGAGAGGTCAACAAGATTAGAATAAATTGCATGAAATAAAGCTTGAACTTACAAGAAACTGGTTTCATAGTCAGTAGTGAGTACATGCTGTTATTTCCACTGCAAAACTGTCTTTGTGCTGAAATTCTATGTTGACAAATGTTAGTCTTAAATTGCCTACTTATCTATTATTATTATTATTATTATTATTATTGTTGTTGTATTTGTATTATTATAATTATTATTATAATTATTATTATAATTATTATTATTATTATTATTATCCTACATGTTTTTTAAGTTTGTTATCATCAAATGAAAACATTTTCTTTCTGTATTTCACTTAAATCTTGGGTTGAACATATGTTTTAATCATTACTTTTCACCCCTTACATTTACATTTTGCATCCCACTTTTTTGGAAACTAATATATCTGTTATGTACAGACTGGGATTCGGTTAACATCATATCAAGTCTAGTTTCAGTTAATTTAAAAAGGAAAAATGTCTGCCTCATGGTGGCACTGTTAATGTAGAGGAAAAGTCAGTGGTGCTCTTCCTATGCTGATGGGAATGTCTGTGCTTAATTTATTTTAATTCAGTGTTTAGACATTTCAGTGGTGAATTGACTGACTTCCCCGTTTATATCAGAGCAGATTAGAAATAAAATTAGGTAGATTTTATTATTGCTACAGGCTGTTGTGCCATAGCAGGCTAACCCCTTAGTTCATGGAATGATTTTAACTGGCTGTTACTAATGCAGGCGTGTTTATGACTGTGTACAGATTTGACTGGGCCACTTGTGGTTCAGACATTGGCCCTATGGTACTTCATGCCCAGACACATCCCTCAGGCATATGTGTAGTCGTGAGTGCCCAAAGTAAATTATCGTTTATGTGTGTGTGCATGCACAGCTATGTGTTTGCCGGAAGTTCTCCATCTACCATGGGCCAAGTCCTCCTGTCATCTCCTATTTGCTTTAATGGCGTCAGGTTTTAGCAAAACACTTAACAAGCTTGTCTGTATTCCATCATGTTTTTTTTTTCTTGGTAAATGACTAATGATTTTATTTTTGTCCCCCGGGGCTCTGCATTACCCTGAAGAACAATTAAAGTGCCACACCTTTCAATTGTATGCAATTACCTTTGTAATCTACACAGGATAGAGGCCTACCCTTGTCCAATTTGGTACAATGGATGAAATCAGGAAGCTTTCATTTGAGGTTAAATCATTGAATAGGACATGGGATCTACATAGTTTGAATGGTGATCTCCACCCTATATTTCTGTCTTGAAGCCTATTATAAAGCCTCAAAAGGTGCAGCTTTTTCTGTCTCAGCCATGCCATGATGCACAGGGGAGCAGCTCACCCAGAGGTTTAGTCCCACCCCTTCTGACCAGCAGAGCAACATCAGACTGATCTCATTTATATAATACAATATTTGCTATTGTGTGAAGTAGTTCAGGGGTTATTCCTCTGTTTGATTTTTTTCTGAGAAATACATATAAATGCCCTGGATGTTTCATGATTCTTTTTCTTTATATGGTACGTACCATATTATAGTTGAAAATAAGGCTCACTGTGTGAAAGAAGAAATAAAGCAAATTTTTGAATAGAAAACAACCACAAAACTATTCCCAAACACATTCTTTGAAACATAAAGGTCATAGACTATGTGATATATGTGTTTGCTCTCATTCCAATGGCACCTAGGATCTGAGACAGACAGAGATAGAGACAGACAAGCAGACTTAGATAGAGCAAGAGAAAGACGATAGTCTAGAGATCTCGATACTGTACGTCTCCTCCTTCACATGCTGGAGAGGAAGAGGGAGGCCAGAAGAGTCTGAGCTGAAGTTGGCCTGATAAGCAAGCAGATAACGGGTTGCAGTGAACCTCAGATAGAGACAAGAAAGAAATAGAAGGGCAAGCTGACTGGGATATTTCCTTTTGTTTATACCCAAGGATCCATCTTTTGGAAAGACCAGGGAAAGGAGACTGGACTAAAGTCGGCAGGATAAGGGAAGGATAAGATTTTGCTGCGTCATAAGTTCTCACAGATGCTGAGCAGATTAGTTGAATTGATGGCAAATTTACAATATTTACCAAGTGACTGCTACTGTATAACCCACTAAGGTGATACTCTGAAAATCAACTATCTCTAAAAATCAAATAGGACATGACAGCAACTTGGAAACAGTCATAACATAATAGCCACGTAAACAATGGTTTGTAACCCTTGAGCCCTCCTCAAATTTAGTTGTCTCAGTGACCCTTGTGACCAAGTGTTCGCACACAAAAACTGCTATAAAATCGTCATACTTCAATATTTTTCTGTGCGTTTTTCATAAATCATTTGAATAACTTTGGCCCTGCTCAAAACTATCAACCATTCAATCAATTTAAAGATTTTAACTTTAAATGCAACTTTGAGTATTTGAATTACTGTCTCATTCACTACAAAAACCCCACAAAAACTGTATTATTCCCAAATAATAAATATTAGACGTATATGTCTTTGGAGGTGATTACACCCCTGGATATGTAAAAGATTATGAAAAAAATTGATTAGATTCCATTTGAATTTATATGTTGTGTTATTACTAGGTGTAAGACCGAATAGTTGATGATCCATTGATTCACAGTTCGGAGGACTGTGATTTGACTACCAGTTCAAATCGTTGATTGATCGTACAATGAGGTTGCACTGAATGGAATGGTAACAGAAAAATGTGGAGAGACAGGCTTACCTGAATTTGTCCGGGGCTGAAAAAAGAATAGCATCCCCTCCACCATGTTCCTGCACGGTCCAATTTTACAAACCCACACCTGCCAGAACCCATTACGACAATTACCAAATCTCTTGGTACCCGTCTCTATCATTGGACCCAACCCAACCTTTTGACATGCAATCTCCGACCCTGTTAGTTAGTGTATTAAGTAGGCTAAAACCATGCTTTCTGTCACAAAAAACTCAGCCATCTACACATATCCTGTGTCCAGATTGTCCAGAGATGACTACCAGTCCTTCCTGTTGGACCCATTCTGGCCAATTTGGTCTATGATAGCCAGGTAGTCACTCTGATCATCTTTTTATTTTTTTTAAGTCAATTGGTAGTCACTCTGATTGTCTCTTTATTTTTTTGAAGTCAATTGGTAGTCACTCTGATTGTCTTTTTATTTTTTTTAAGTCCATTGGTATCCATGAGCAGCCATCAGATTGGAGGGCATTTGGTAGTAGACCTCAATTCAGCTCGCTTGTTATGGGTATGAGCTTCAGCCACTAATCAGAGAAACTTTATACACCTTGTTGTTGGGCCACAGCCAAATACCTCATTGACACCTACAGACATAATAAAATCACATGATCTACTCCTTCTTCTGGTTAGAAAATAACTATCTCACCTCAACATTGGCACAGGGCCTCTGTGGTGATCTGCTGCCTCAGCTAAATTGCTCCCCTCCCTATTACTGTGTCCCTTCTCTACCCCATCACTCACTCCCCCACTTCTCCTCCCATTTCTGCTTTGGGTCCTTCCATCTACCCTCACCCATGGGAGTTTAAATCACTGGTATCACTCTTTCTCCCAGAGTGTCTTCCTCTGCAAATGCAAAAGCAAAAGCGTGTAAACTTATAGGATAGACGTCCATTTGAAATTACTGAATTTTTGGTCAGTTTGAATAAAGTAAAGTGTGTCTGATTTCACTGTTTTATCGAGACAGCAGCAATCTACCTAAGTTTCCCCAGCACATTTTTGTGTATAATAGCACAAACAAGGCTGATATCTGTGCTCAGAGTATTCAGTGCTCATGAGCATAAAAAATTACCAGGGTTTCATCTGACCTAATAAGCTTCACAGATAGCTAATATGAGTGTCCATGATCAATTTCTGACTGCACTTTCTAGGAAATAATAAAAAACAAGTGGCAGATTGATGCTCTGATAGGCATGCTTGAAAAAAACATTACAAATATCCTTTACTTCACATGTCTGTTTCATCATTCATATATATATTGTGATGGGGCTGGGTTCAAGGCCCTACCTGGTCCGGAATTCACTGTCCAAAAAAAAGTCAGGATGACGGCATATGCCTTTTTTGGCAGCTTTATTGTACTTTTTCCTCCCCAAACTTCGTGTAAGATCACGTGATGCAGTGACACATTATTTATATATACAAATATATTTACAGGTTACACACAGCCGACACAAACTCGCAGTACCTGCCACAGACTCCGGTCTCCTTCCCGCTCCTTCACTCTACACTCTTTCTCCTCTGACACAGAGCTCCTGATCAAATCTAAGCCACCCTTATAAGTGCTTCCTGGTGTTTGATCGGCTGCCCATTACACATATCACCAATTAACAACAACAATAAAAACATAAATACACACACACACACACACACACACACACACACACACACACACACACACACACACACAATGTATACTTCTCAAATACACACTTCTCAGGAATATTTTCCATGACATACCTACACAAAATATTAAATCCACAGAATTATCCAGGAGTGACATCTCTACAGACAAACCGCCATTAACTTCCCAGGAGTAACACATTTTTACCAAATCAAGGACAGAATAGAATACCATCCCTGGCACTCCTATGCCTGTATGTATATGTAAGTGCTCAATAGGGGGACACCCTGTCACACACACCCACCCACACACACACCCACACACACACCTATGAATGAATGAATGAATGAATGAATGAATGAATGAAGATTTACAATACAAAACACAATACAGGACATGCACTTGACAAGGGACACCAAATGAATACAACAAAACAAACAAATCCAAACATGAGTCGGAAAAGGAGTGGGTAGAAGCAAACACTTATAAAATCCCACCCTGTCTCCAAATATCATTTTATGATCAGTCAATCCAACATTATCCTTCTTCTTTGCTAAGTAAAAAATACAGCAAAATAATTCCAAGCATAACATCAGAATAGGGAAATTATTAATGAACACCAAACCCATCTTGTCAATACTCAAGCCCTGTCTTCCTTCTGGTAATGTATAAAAATAATTTGTTTATACATACTTTTAAACTCCCTTATGCTTCTTAACTGTCTCAATTCCTAACTATTCCAAAGTAGTACACCACATATGGAAACACAAAAAGTTGTTTTTGTTGAACGCATTCAACATTTTTAGATTTAGGTTACCAAAATAATATCCCCCCTCTCTATCCTTAAACATTTTCTATATTACCTGGCAATGTATTATTTCTTGCTCTCAACATTATTATCTTGACTGTATACATACATATACATGTATTTCCAGCCCACCTGTGATTACGCGGTACAGAGAATGGGTGGCTGAATGGATATATATAATATATATATATAAATATATAAAATCAACAAAATCATCTTATACTTATTTATCGGGTATTTATCCATCCGTCAGGATATGTTGCCCTGCAACAACAGCTTTATTAACCAGAACTGTGAAGATTTCATGATTTACAAGTGCAGGATTTAGTTTTTTGTGATAATTTTATGATTTTTATCCTAATGTGTTTTATAAAGCAATTGCTTTGTTGAAAAATCATGATAGCACAGTACATTGGGAACGGGATTTCACTGAGAACGCTGTTCTCTACCATGCGGATGGGGCAAAGCTTTGACAGAGATGGAGGGGATCGCCAAGGAAACTATTCTCAAGACAGGATTTGTTCCCACTGTCAGCACTGACCTTGCAACAACGGCAACCTAGGCTACCGCGGGTGGCAGTTCTCACGAGGCTAGTAACAGAGTTCAGTTTGGGGAGGCAGAAGAATCCTTTATTTTTAATTATGTTATACAGTAAAAGAGGAATTTCACGGAAAATACTAAAATGAGAAAACGGCAGGAAAGAGGGGTGAAAGAAAGGTATACATCAACCGTACATTTGTTTTGCTTGATGAATTTTATTTAAAGAAAAAACGACTCTTGTCAACTGTAGAGGTTTGATCAGAATTGTAACTCGATTTTTTTTTTTAAACTTGCCCATGTTGTAGACATGGTGAACTTGAATCATCACTGCAAAATGTCAGATGAGGTTTAATGAAAACTGCTACTTTTTTAAAAATCAAAACACTGTAGCATTTAATGTAGAATTTTATGTTATTTATGAAGCATGGTAATGGTGTGATTTGGGCCTGACTTGTTGTATGTGGACTGAATTTGCTTTTCATCATCAATGGTGTAAAGAACTTTGAATTTTGGGGTAAATGAAAAAAAAAACTCCTCTAAGTAGCATTATTAAATAAGTTATAGAAAAACATTTAATTTACGCTATTCTTGCACAAGGAAGTGTCAAAATTATATGGTGGAAATTGTATTTTTAGGAATGATTCTCATTGTCATGACATTTTTACGTGTAAAAAAAAAAAACATTTTCCGAAGTTCAATTTTCACTTCTCTCATTTGTCTACTACATGACGTATACCGACATACAGAATTAAAAAAATGTATTCCTTTAAAGCTTTTTGCCTGTAGAGGCATTGAACAGTGTCACGATTGACAGTCATTATATGCTTATCTCCTCCACCTCACAATGAAAAATACTATCTGTTGCAATGCACAAGTTATCATGTCCACATGCACATTACAATATCTCCTCTTTCTCCCTTAAATTGTATAAAATTGAAAGCAAAAGTAATCATAACACAAGACATCTTTCTTTTGTATATTAATCTTGTGACCCCTTTAGGTTTCCTTTATTTCCTCTTTATTTTGTCTTTCCTTTTCCCCACTTTATTTCTTTTATAACCCCACCGCCTGCTTTTTCTGTTTGTTTTGTATTTCTTTTCTATCTCCCTTTTCAGTGCCTCTCTTCTCTTAGCCATTGAGATTAACCACCACTTGTATTACATTGCATTGCAACTCATCAGCAATATGCTGTTCAGAGAAATGACCCATGCTTGTTGTCTTCTCTCTCCAAATTTTCTTTATTCTTCTTAGCTAAATCACTAAACTAGCTGGCCAAAGAAAGTCAATTGCCTAGAAACCCAATATGGACTCCACCCTGGAGATTACATGGTCGGTTCAGTCAGACTGCGCTAGAAAAACAGCCTGGTCTCCTCTAACTGTCCACTGCCAGCATGTGTTTGTGTGTATGGGGAACTTAATGCATTTTTTAGGCAGCCCATGTATGTAGGGGAGAACATGGGTCAGCCGTAACTCTTAAAATTTCCCAGTTGAAAAGATTGGACTAATCAGCTGATCCACTCTGCACATGCTCAATTTGGTCTTTAGTCTGCATTTGAAAAGGTATTGCCTTGAGGCAAACTTGTGATGGAATTTATAATCTTAAGGTAGAGGAGTACATTTTCTCCTCAAATTTCCTACCTTAAAATTATATTTTATATTTTGGAAACACAAAACTTGCTTAGCCCTCTCCTGTGGGTGTCATGGTCATGCCTGTGTTTTCCCCTCTGGTGTGTTTTTGTCTCCCTCTGTCTGTCATTGGAAGTTACTCCCGGCCATCTCTCCAAGCACCTGCTACTCATCACGCACCTGAGCCT
>JAVQJG010179718.1:0-35198 GCA_036024015.1 Craterocephalus amniculus
GATGGATATCCAAAGAGGTGAATCATCTTCCAGAATAAAAAAGTCATCCTCTGGCTCAGGAGCCGGGGGAGGAGGGGGTCCTTTAGTTGGTGACTTCTTAAAACTTTATAATGAAAAAATAAAATAAAAAGTTTTATTCATTATTTTAACCATTGCATGCATTTTGTCCACTACAGCAGAAGCCTATTAAAACCTCTCGATCATACATGATAAGTGGAGATTGTATTTCATATAAGTACAAGATACTGTTTGACAAATATCTTTCTAAAATCTAAAAAAAAAAAAAAGTGTAGCACTAAAAAAAAAAAAAAATCCTGCATTTTGTTAATCCATGAAGCTAAGACCTGAACGCATCTTAGTCATGATCATTGACACGTTATTCATGTGTGCTTCTCTTATCTCACCATGCTGAATGTGGTTTTGCAGCCAGTTTGAGCTTCTCCATAAAAGCTGTTATGTCTTTTCCTACACGGTGTGTGGACGTTTCTGCAGGTGGCACTTTGTGGACGCTTTCTGAGTTCTTCTCAGAAGCTGGCGGTCCAGACTCCTGACCCACTGCTGGATCAGGTGGTTCCATATTTTCTTGCACACTATCAACAATAAAAAAAAAAAAAGATAAATACTGAATAGGCTTCTACAACATTTAATGAAAATACAATTAGCCCAACGATAAATGCTAAAATACTTTTCTACCTCATGATTTTAGCAGATTATTGCCTGTAATTCTGATTAACATAAATTATACAGGTTACTCTCTGATAGAGCAACTTTGACATGTACTGTAATATTGTTCTGGATAAGTGTTACCTTTTTGTTTTTATCATTAGTCAGTAGTTTCCTCTATTTGTTATTTTTCTATACATTATAGTGTGTTACATAATAGGCAGTACTGTTACCATTACATCCTAACTTATGCTTCATTTCTTTAAAAATAAAACAAACAAATGTATCCTTGAGTTCCAATAATAATGTGTTGGCTGATACAACTGTCAGTATGACATATCCCAATTAAAGAAGTTTTATAGTTGAAAGATTTGTATGGATGTCTTTTTTGATTTAAAAAGAAAAACAGCTTTTATACAATTTCTTAAAAATAATCCCTAAAAATGAGTTCGCAGATCCAACTGAATGAAAACGAAAATGGAAAAAAAGCAGCTCTCTGTCACATCTATCGCTGCCTTTATCCGGATATCAACCAGTCTGTTCAGTCTCATCTGAAGCTTGGTACAAAATTCTGCAACAACTCCAAACTGGCACCAGATAAAAAACAACCTTTGACACCTGCTCTATCTTGGATTCAGGTTTAATACAGAAAGTGATCTTTAGGATTTTATTTATCTGCACCTTAATACATAAAAAGCAAGAGATGGTAGGTAAAAAAAATAAAAATAAATAAATCTTTAAATTTGTAAATTTCTCAAGGTTTAAATATGTTGGTATCTGAGTTTACTTATGAGCAAGATCACTTATCATCTGACTTTAATCCAACTGTAGATGACTCAGATATTCGAAAAGCCTACTATTAACTGTCCTTCTATCCAGGTTAGGCAATAAATGACATTGTGCTTCTGCAGTTACACATCCAAAGCTGTTGAACTGCCTTCTGCTGTCAATTAAATGTGTCCTTTATAGAGCTGGGTTTAAAAAAAAATCAATTTAAATTGATTTAAAAATAAAAAAATCAATAATCGATTAATAAAAGGCAAAAATATTTTTTTTTAAGAAAGAAAGCTAAATTTTTATTCAGCCATTCTTTTTTACTGTAGTGTTTCTGTTATGACTGTATTCTGTTTAACATGTAAGACTGGTTATTTTCACAAATAAATGTTACAGTTATGTATGTGACATGCCAGTGCTTTATATGAAAACATGAATATTACATGTATAAAAAATACACACTGTTGAAAAGCTACTTCAGCGTTTCATAAAAATTGCTTTCTGTGAGTGTCTAATATTCAAGAAATATTGATGTGACATGAATATCTGAAAATGAATCGATATTGAATCGAAAATAATCGAAATCGAATCCATTTTTGCTCTTGCGAATCGAATTGATTCAGAATATTAGGAGTGATACCCAGACCTAGTCCTTTATACTGATGTGTGTTTGTGTTCTTAGTACGCTTAACTTTTAAATGTTACTACTGCATGTGTTATTAGGGCATTAGAACTGAAGTAAGATACAATGTTGAGAGAAAAATCTAATAAATACATTAATAAAAGAAAAGAAAAAAGAATAAAACATATAACACCTTACCACAATACTCTGGCCTTCACTTTTTGAGAGGACATCTTGGTTATTGTAATCCTACTTGGAGGAGACTCCAGCTCATCACAAACACTCCTAGTGGCAAAAGTTTTTGAATCATTTTAGGGGGGAAAACAATCACTGAAAAGACAAAGGGGCAAAAATTATATCAAATGTGCATACTCTTCTGCAACTACTCCATTGCATTGGGGCTTCTGGGTGGGTAGGTTAGGTTCCTCTGCCATTTTATCTACACAGTTAAAGAGAATCGGGAGCACAACTTGGCCTTTTTCATGCTTATCAACACCATCTGCACCCTTGTTGTGTTCTATAGGGCTGGAGGTTTTTACTGGCCCGTGTGCTTTGAATGGGATGTCCAAATCTACAACGAAGAAAAGTATTACTTTTTAAAAGTAAGAAACACTCCTGCACAACACACAGACAACAGATAAATATATATACACACACACATTTTTTTTTTTGTGCAAAATGCAGTTTTGAATGTCTTACCAATGTCCAGTTTAGGACTTTCTGATTCCATTGTGGCATGTTGAACATCTTTGTGACCCTAAAAAGTTGCACATCATGCATTTAGTGAATTAAAATGCCTAAAGTCTTCAAATCAGTCCCCACTGAATATGAAAGTAGATAAACTGTGCTTTACTTACTATGCAACAAAAGACATGCAAGATATGTATACTACAGAACCTTACGGTAACTTTTGATAATAGATAATGACTTGGTTGTATAATACCTTTTGTTGTCCAGGAAGTTTTTCTGCTGGGCCATTCTGCTGGGGGACTGGAGAAATTTCTATCTGACTTGGATTTGTGACAGCATCACAGCTCTGAAGCAGCGGGGATGGTGGTTGTAGCGGTGCACATGAATTAGAGTCTGCAAAAATGAGCAAAACACACGTTGACGTGATGTAAATGTCAGTGTCAATACACACAATCAAAGCAAATTAATCTCACTTACCGATGTCATCAAATATCCTGTCAACCTCCTCCTCCAATGTAAGGGCTCCTCCCAACTGCTTGGGGGGGCTGAAACACACAATTCAGGTAAAAACAAAGCCATAGCTTAGAAATAACTTGTGAGAAACTGTGGGATTAGTGGGCTTACATTCAGCAAATAAAAAAAACAAGCATAAATCAGCAAGGCAAAAAATGACACTATTTATTTAAATATGGAACCAAGATATACAAGGTGAACTAGTGAAATTTTCAAACATCAGGTCTTATTTCTCAGAAATTAAACAATGCTTGATCATACAACATTTTTAAAAATTAACTGCATTACAAACTTTTAAGACATCATGGCTGAAAATACCTTTCCTTGTCTGTAATGTAGCAGAGTTTCCTCTTGGGTCTCCTCTGTCGAAATAACAGTATTTGTAACATCTATTAGTATAATTTGATCAATAAAAAAATTGAAGAATAAAGTAACAACAGAAACTGACATCTTTTAAATGCTTAATTCATCAATTTATTTAATGATTCAGAAAATGAATACAATCACCAATTCAGCCTCCGTTGTACAAAGGGTGTACAAATACAATTTAATAACATCACAGTTTTCAATAAATTAGTAGCGGAAACACAAAGATTCAGAAGAAATCTAACAATCACAGATGCAGCATTTACCGCGGTGCTGTTGTAAATACTTTATCGTGTAGCTTTAAGCTGACAGTTAGCTGCATTTGTTTGCACATTCATTTTTAAACATTCTGCCCTTTTAATATGCACACGGAGTCGCACATTTTAATAGCGTTGACTGGTGAGATATAAAGTTCGTCAAATTATTTGACAGCATCTTGACTATTAGCTATCGGACGTGATAACAATTGAGAGTGTAGTAGATGTAATATGCCATCACCGCTCTTTTGTTGCAGGCGAACAACGGAAAACACGTACACAATATGTAGACTTACCAAGGTAGGGTATTTCGTCTCCATTTGTGCCTGCTATATGTCTGTTTTCAACGGTAGCGTTATGCGACTGTTTCCAAAAACGCTACCGAAGTTACTTGTCGATTAGCGTTAGCTATCATTTCGCTTTTCGTCTGCGGTATGATTGCTTTCCCCCCTTGAATGCATTTACTATTATTTGTTCTATCTCATTTAAATCGGGAGCAAGTATTCAGTAGAATGAAAGCTGGTCAGCATTCTGCTTGGTAAAAATTGCAGTCAATTTTAACGTTAGCAAAACAATGGCGCTGTTGACAATACGTAAATAACCCGCGCACTCGATTTGAAGTAGTTACAATAGTCCCTGTTCGTTGTCTGACAGGCACCAACATTTCAAATGTGCAATAGTTTGGTGTGAACTGTGTGTTTTTAACATACAAATAAAACTTTAAAATGCGAAATTTGCATTTCTTGATCGTAAAACTTCTTATAGACTGTCAAAATCTCGACTCGTTATGGGTTTACCCCCTGACAGATCTTACGCAGGGAAAAATAACCAAGACAATATGCTTCAAGATTGGAACTAGAGTTGGCGGTTGATGCACTGACCCCTACAGTTTAAGAGGACATACTACACAAAGAAAAAAGACCACCATTTCTGACAGATTGTTGGAAAAAATATAAACAGGAGTTTGTATGCATCCATCCATATTTCCAAATATCCATCCATATATAATCTTGTCTGAAATCAACCTGAGGAGTGACCCACTCACATGCTACATAGTCATAGGGCTTACTGTGTGTGCTGTATCTTATGAGAGTGAAATGTGCCATGTTAACAGAGGGGTTAAGTAAATTTAATTTCCTTTTTGTGTCTGAGAGACAGAGAGAGGATTATTGCTCTAGGGTTTTATGGATATTGGCACAAATTAATGCATGTTTACTTTGTCATAAATTATGAATTAGAAGTTTTAAAGTGATATGTCTGGGTTGAAATTTGGACCACATACAGTAGACTAAATTAGTGGTTCCTAAACGGTGGCACTTGAGATCATTTCAGGGGGTCGCGAGATAATTGTGAAATATTTATTACCTATATTTATCAAACGAATTTTAGGATTTTTATCATGGCTGTAAAAATTAAACCATTAACCAAGAGATAAATCTAAATTTAACACCTTGAGTTTTCAACACATTAATGCATAAATCCTCATTAATCCTCCCTGATTAACAGCTGGCATGCGTGCAGAAGGGATGATCACCATGTCATCTTCGGGGTCGTGGCTCAAAAAGTTTGGGAACCAGTGGGCTTAATCATCCTTTTCTGTTCAGGTGTTCCTTTCAGGGCTCTTGAGGGCAAATCATCTCTCCATCAGACCTTTTCCACAACCAAAAATACCCTAATACAATTGTAGCCCTGCCTTTACATTGTATGTCTTTATAGAGCAGTTCTTTCAATTATCCTTCACAGTCTGATTAATGTAAAAACTTATTTTTGATGACAAGGAGTAAATTGATCCTTTTTCCAGCTATAGACAATATAAAACAAGAGATTTCCAAAGTTATTCACATTTGACTTTAAACAAGAAGTTGCTGCTATTTGATCTTCACTGTTCAGGTGTCAGTCATAGAAATGTACACAAATAGATAATATCACACTTTCACATTTAAACATGTAACATTTTAACATTATGAAAAATAATTGTTAGTTACTTCTTTACCAGTGTCTTAATATTCCATAATATTGTGAACCCTTGAAAATAATTCTGATAAAATTAAACAAAAAAAGAGAGCAACAAGCAAACTTTTATTTCAATAACTTTCAGAAATTAAACAATAGCATAAAAATGTAAATGAAAAGGAACTTTTAAATGATTTTCCAAAGCTTTGAATGTTTTATCTGACAACAGCTACTTTATAATCTGGATTAAAACTTTATCTAGAACTAATATCTGATTATGTTCAGTGCATATAAAAAGTATATACAATACACATGTTAGCACATTTTACATTAGCTTTTTTCATCAAATAAATATGCAGTGTCAAACTTAGTCTAACTGTAGCTTACATCATCAACCTCAAAGGAAAACTAAATAAATGATGATAAATTTTCATTGTGGATGATAAAATAGATAATAGCTGTTGAATTTGGGTTTGTGTCTCATACAAAAACTCTGGAAATGTTTTAAACTTTCAAATAGTTGAGGAATTTAACCTCAACCAATCACAATGTGATAAAAACAGCTTAGAGAGCGAGAACATCGTGAATGAAATTTAACTAACTTATATAAGAATGCATTTGCTTCCATGTAGAAAGCAATGTTGTAAGGAAGCGTTTTCTATTCACAACTGTATTATAATATCCAAATGCTTAGCGAAATATTTTTTTCTGCTTCTTGGCAATATCTTTTACTTCCATGGCTTCAGGACTGATGTCTTCATAAAGCGGCTGTTTGATGTGTCTCCAAATCACCAACACGATCCGGATGACAAACAGCACACAGGCTAAAGCCAGTAGTGCAGCTAGGAGAAGAAAATGCATAAAATACAGCTTTAATTTTTTATTTTTTTTATGGCCACCAATATCAATGCTGTAATTCCTGATATTTAAGCTTGAGCAGGTATACAAACAGACCCATGATCTACTCATACTCATTAAACCTTTAAAGTCCAACCCAGGAAAAACTGGTGAAAAAAGTCAAATTTTTTCAAATCTGAAGAACTTATTTAGCCTTTTAACAAAATGTGTAAGAAAATGAAAAATTTGGGGGGAAGCTATATCTACCATTCATTACCATTAGATTAATGTAGTGCAGTCTTTTGCTCCCTGGCATCCATTAGGGGGCAGAAGACAAGTTTCATATTGTATTCTGCAGAGTTTTGAGCAATGGTTTTACCATAAAGTCATACAAAATGTTTCTGAAACATGTGTATCACATATGATACATTTGGCTTTAAAGGGTTAGGGAAATTATGTGTGATAGTGCTTCAAATTTGGTCTGCGGGTTCATTTTACTAAGTGCTTCAATGACACACAGGTTAGTTTTCTTCCTCTTACCTATAAAGATGCCATTGCGACTGGGTGAGGCAGCATCAAAATTTTTATCCAGGTTCCCGGACAGCGCCCAGATCACGACAACATAGGTGATGCAGATGTAGCGCACATGCTTGTCGAGGACAAAGTTTTCCAAAACAAACCTGAGAAGAGACATCCAAACATCATCCTGAAAATTATTCTACTTTATAAAGCGAGCATTTTTCCTGTCGAGTGCACTCACCACACGAGCAACACCACGGTCAAAAGAGAGTACGAGAGGGTGGCTGCATCTTCTGGGGACATCTTAGCATCATAAGTTAGCACAATGGTCAGGTTGATGAGAGTCGCTATAGTTGTCCATGTTGTGTAGATCATCACACCATTCTGAACCTGCATATGCAGATTTAAAGAGTTAGACACTTTTTGTGTAGGAACACACAGCACTTACAAAGACATTTCATTTCACACACTAACCAGCACGCGGTAGAGCCACAGGTCTACTTTGTGGTACTTTTGGAGCCAAGCCCCATAAGTATGAAGTCCATGGCAGATGAAGCATATCATGGAGTAATTTGTGCAGATGACAAGGATGAGCAAAACTAGTGCAGCAATCATCATTCTTAAATAGAAAAGAAAATGCACACCAAGTTTTCTGTTTACATCTGTTTTCTTGAATTAGATCATCCTTTATAGCTGTCCTAGAGGAAAGTCTTACCCTCGGTCCCAAACAATAAGCCAGCCAATATTGAAACACAGATTCAGACACCAGCTGATGAAGAATCCGTACGGCAACACTGCAGGGCTGCAGTAAACATATCCATATGCATTCCTACAAGACAAAGAGTTGGAAAAGTTTGAGAATTAGCATAAAAGGCTTTTAACCTGCTAAGAAAATGCCACTCAAACAATTGTAAAACATATATTTTGTAACGTGTATAAAGGAAAATCAAGAAGACACAAAAAAGGCCCTAACCTTCTGCAAAGACCAGCAATAATATAGAGAATCATTGCTGTCAGCCAGATGTAGATGACACTCCAAATGTTAAAGGTCCATCCCGAGGGTGTGAGCTGGGTGTCAAACACAGCTGACACATTGGCTGTGGTGGTTTGATAGGGACCTGCAGAGAAATGCAAGCTTTGGGTCAGATTTTTAGACAAACACACACAGATATATACATATATATATATATAAAATTCTGTGTTTAAATAATAGAGATAGGAAATGCTTCAACTTGCCAATTCCAACCACGGACAGCCCGTTGAATACCAGACTTATTCCAAAGCCGACAACGGACACAATAACAGCAGCAAGACGCCCATAGTTGTGCTTCGCCATTGTGATCCGGTGTGATCCTTTGAATTAGTTAAAAGTAAATTTCACAAACTTTCAAATGACCGAACCACTCTGAGAATATTTGTAATGAAAAAGAGAAGAAAAACATTTACATGAAAACAACTAGCCAGCACAAAAGAAGATGAGTTGATGAGATGATGGTCAAGATACTTACAGTCTAATTTCAACATTGACCTTTCTTTTTAACCGTTCATTGCTATAGAAATGAATGAATGATTGAATGAATAGAGAAACATAAATGATAACATGATCTAATCATGGGCAAGATTTTCAACTCAGTTTTTCCAGCCATTTGTATTATTTTGCACTCACGTGTTCATCTTTCATCCGCATCAGTAAAAAGCTGGTATCATAACAAAAGCAAAAGCCAAACCCAAAGATATTAACAACTACGCACCTTTCTTCACTCCTCCAGTAAAACCATGCAGAGAAAGAGTAAATGAGGAGAGCGCCGGAGGCCGCCTGTTTTATAGAACTGTGGTTGGGTAACAGGGACATTTATGACCAATCTATGTGGCCACGTGCTTGTCTTATCTGGCACATACATTTCTGCCACAGGACAGAAGATTATAAAACAATAACACTGTTTCTACTTGAATATTTACTTCATACTCATCATAGACATGTTGCTTTTTTGTATTAACCCTACAGCTTATTGTCTTACATTTATTTTTCAGAAATTACACGTACTGTAAACTAATTTACCATGGTTTTTTTTCTTCTTCTTTTTAAGGGAAACGGAAAACCAGGACTGCCAAGTGTAACCTCCAAGTTATGGAGTCTGCAAACTCTAAGAATTTATCCACAAACTTCACCTTAAATACAGTGCAGTTGAATAATAGCTTTTAGTTTTAGATTAGATCATTAGAGCGAAGTCTATATGTGGGATGTCTTGTCATGATAACATAAAGCCATCACTGGAGCCCTTTGAAAACAATATTGGTGATTTTTCATCCAGACTAATAAAAGGACAAATTTTAAGACCAACAGAAACCTACAACTGCATAAATCAGAAAAAAGGTTGCGGTTTTTCATGAGCCTTTACAATTGGTTTCCATTTCTCACAACTTTATGGGAGTGTCATCCTTTACAGCGGCTTAATAGATAAACTGCTCATCTGGTGTATAAGCCAATGCTTCTTGTAATAAGATGAACAGCGACCAGCAGCTCCAACTGCAAGATTCATGTTTAGATTAACTTTGAATAAAAGATGACAATTGAATCGTGAGATTGAACTCTCTTCACAGTTTGTAACTGATCTCACTTTAAGATATGATTTCTTTTCTTTCTTTCCTCCACGATTAATCATCTGCTATATGATGCTGGTTCTATGCCAGAAAAAAAATCATGCACATTCCTTCTAGAGATAAAAATATAGAGTAAAGAAAAAATGTGAGGACCCAGTGACTCTGTGATGGTGTGTGAGAGAGTATCTTACTTTTTTTATGGTCCCCTTAATTTTTATAGAGGTAAGGGTCTGGGCAAGTCGAAGCAAAGTTCTTCCATGAGTTGTCTTTATCATATGAGTGTTTATCTCCTGATGGGAGTGGTTTGATGTCAGATGAACCCCCTCCCAATCCACAGCGGATAAGAAATTCCTGTTTTTTGTTTTTTACAGGGGGCAGATTTTACAGGTTCATATAGAAACCGGTAAACATACACGCAGTAAAACCCAGAAAGGCAGATGATTATTACCAACACAGATTCCTCGACGGTGAGCTCGAGACGTGGAATGTGGCAGGAGTCATGTCAGGTGAAGGTGAAGTCAGTTACACACATACACACAGATAAGAAGTGAGAATAACTCACAAAAAGACCATGGCTTGGGATATATATCTACAACATGACTGTCTTGGGGTCAGCGTCTGCTCCATATAGCTGGTGATGGTTGGATATGACAAGCAGACAACTGAAGACAGTTCTGTAATTAAACAGAGTGCATGAGGAGGCACTTAAGGATGTTTCTCAAAATTATGGATGTATCCTTAATGGATTAGTTTTTTTGGTTGTAGGATATTCTGACATCAAAGATCCTTTGATGGACATATTACTGTATAAGAAATAACTGCTTTTTAATACTGACATTCCTAGGGGTGGGACAGTACGCCCATCTACATTGATCTACATCGATCTACATCGATTATATGGTCAATGAGTTAAGTATATCGATCCAAAATCCTGACATTGGTCAAAAATCTATTGAGTAAGCAGTTATGAAACGCACTTAAATTTTGAAAATATTTTATTTTAAACTGAATGTTAATGCCAGAGATCAGGAATGAAGAAAGGTTAAATAATGATCTAGTTGCTTTTTGTAATGAATGGAACTAATCAATCACTCATGATATTTCTTTGTATCGTTTCATGTCGATCAGTGGATCCTAGATCAAATCGAATCGAAATCATTTCGTGAGTGAATTTGAGATATTGGCAAACATCGAATCGCTGTATCACTGTTTTGATATAATATCATATTGTAATCAAACCAGTGATTCCCAATCCTAGACATTACTATGTAACAATCATTTCTTTTTCATCTTTGCACCGGCCTATGCTCAGCAGCAACACAAAGACACTATTTTACTATTTCACCATCTATCCGGTCAAATAATTCCCCAAACAGCATTCACTTCAGTCAAACTCATTTATTTCTCATGCTGTATACAAAGGTTGACAGCTGTTAACACAGAAATAACAGTAATTTCACTTCCTACTACTTTGATTTTTAACATCTGTCAGCTGCACTTCAAAGACATTACAAATACAAACATTCTTTACAAAGTATGGAAAACACGTTCAATTACATATCAAACTGGAGTCGCAGACGACTGCAAAGGTGCTGGAAGGTTTATCAGAATCACACATAATCAAAACACTTATTTGAATATTGTCTTCTGCTTCTCTGCAATGTCCATAGGAGACATGTCATCGGGGTCTGCGTCCCTGTAAAGCGGCTTTTTGATTTGCCTCCAGGTGACCAGAAGCGACCGCGTGGCAAACACCACGCAGGCGACTGCCAACAACACAGCTGGAGAGAGAATCAGAGGCACGTCACTGTTCAAATGAAGATAACATGAGGAGTATGCCTAAATCTGATAAAGAAAAAATGTTTTCCCTCACCAATGAAGATGTTGTTGCGAGTGGGGGCTGAAGCGTTGTAGTTTTCCGTGAACACACCTATCAAGGCCCAAATCACAGTAGGGTAGATGGTGAGAATAAACCTGACGTATTTGTCGAGGACGGTGTTCTCCAGGATAAACCTGTGAGGGGAAAAGCAAGTTTTAAATTCATTTACTATTTTCTTATCTTTAAGCTATCACTCTGTTATTTTCCTTTGAACTTACCACACAATCAATACCACAGCCAAAAGAGAAAGTGAGACAGTGGCAGCATCCGTGCCGGACACATCGGCGTCATAAACCAGCGTAATAGTCAGGTTCACTAGGGATGCAATGGTTGTCCATGTTGCATATATGGCAATGCCATTCTGAATCTGTAATACAGACAACACAGAAAACACAGATGATGAGACATGTTTTATGTTGGGGTTGTTTTTCACAAAATTAGATCTGAAAGAAAAATATTTTGTGGGATTTAGGAGGTAAAGAGCTCGGCTGGCCTACTAACCACCACACGGTGAAGCCACAAGTCGACTTTGTGGTATTTGTTGAGCCAGGCTCCATAGTTGTGCAGTCCATAGCAGGAGAAGAATATCACAGTGTAGTTAGTGAGGGCGATCAGGATGAGGAAAACCAGGGCAGCAGTCATGGACCTTATGAGAAGAATGTGGAGAAAAAAAGCTGAACACTATAGGCAACTGTTTGCACATGTTTCTCATGTGGACATAACGCTGGTTTCCCTTTGAAAGGAAGGTCAGTTTTATCAACGCAAAGTCACACAGCAGCACATGTCCCTGTTAATAAGTAAACCTGTGTTTCTGACATGGAAGAGGACCTTTGACAAAGAGGTTTTTCTTGCAAATTAGAGTGAACACAGAAATTTGATGAGGCAGCGGTATGTCTGAAACACCATAACATCAACAAGAAGTGGCCAATTATATTTAGTCAGAATTATGTAATAACTTTACAGAAATGTTCCTGTGCTGTGAGACATTTAAGAACCACATGGATGTCTTGTCATGAGATGTTTTCAAATGTGGTCGTTTCACAGTTCTGAAACTTTAGTTCTTAAAGAAATATATATGTGATATATAAATATACATATAAATAGTGCACACATCATTAAGTACTAATTCAATAATATCAATTCACTCATTTAATTTCATGCAACTTTCTTAGTAAAATGTATTTGATCTCTTTTAAAGGCTTTGTTTTCACTATTATCATTTTCTTTTCTTTATTAAGGGGTGTGCTATTTTCAACATTTCATCTACTTCAGTTAGAATATATAAATTGCGCGACTTTTTTGCTGTCTTATAGCTTATGTTACAAATTCAAAAACATTTGTAAATTCATTTGTGTTAAATACTTTTTTGTTTGTTTTATATGTTTTTATGTGTAATCTGATGCTGCTATCTTTCCTCTGACGCATCAGAAGGACGTGAGATTTTTAGATTTTCCTGCCATTTACTAAAATGCACTGAACTGAAAGTTAAACTGTGTGCCACGGTCACACAAAAGCCTATTGCTGGAAATAATTGACTGAAAAGTACTAAATCAAATGTAACACTTTAAAGATTGTTGATGAATATAGACATATTCTTAAAAATCCAATCTCACTTTCTGTCCCACAGGAACAACCATCCAACATTGAGGGTCAGATTCAAGCACCAGGCCACGAAGAATCCATGTGGCAGGATGGCAGGGCTGCAGTAAACGTAACCGTAGGCATTCCTGCAGATAGATCACAAATCAGCGCAACAAACCAACTATATGTCAGGATGCTTCTTTGTCTGGGTTTCCTTACTTCCTAAAGATGCCAGAGAGGATGTACACCAACACTAAGGCCAGAAAAACATAAATGACGGACCAGATGGCGAAGGTCCACCCCGATGGTGTGATCTGGGTCACAAACTCGTCTGAAATATTACCAGTGCCATACAGGAATGGGTCTATGGGGAGCAAATCAGAAAATGAGAGGATCATTGTAATATACAGTACATTAAAAGTTAAAAAGATGCCACAAAACAACGTGCATACAATTAGCTTATTAAATATTTACGTATTCAAATTCAGACTTACATATTCCTGGTCCAGCCAGAGCAGAGAACGCCATAGTGATGATGAAGAAAATGAGTGCCAGCACTATGGCAATGAGGAGGCTAATGTTGTGTTTAGCCATGCCTTCTTCATCTAAAAAAACAAGTATTATATTTTAATGCAAGAATGAAACATTCAGTCTCAGGAACAAACTGAACACAAATCAGCCTAAAGGAGCAATATACCAACACTGTTCACTTAAAGCTCTTACATGAAGACTAACTACAATGGCTGACGTAAAGGAGGGGCTTCACTGCATATAGAGGAGCTTGTGCAACAACTGAGTTTTTATGGCTCGTCTGCACGTGCACGCTTGAAACTTACATCACAACACCTAAGAGGCTTCCAACTGTTGTCTGAACAGAAAGAAGGGAAAAAAACTTTAATTACTATGAAATGATAAAATAGTAAAAAGACTTTGCCCCAGTAGTCTGTTTGGTAACACAGCTTTTACCACCCAGATCTTTGTCCCTGCCTCCATGTGAGACCAGAGTTTGCCCTGTAAGGATTGGCCAATAAATATCCGCAGCTTTAAGTAACTTAATACTTCTTATGAAATGTTCATCAGCTGCCAACAGATCTAAATCTATCATGTCAGTATATGAGTAAACATAAAGTACTGATAGAATGCTTGTTACTAAGTGAAAGGGGGGATGGGCATTTTATAAAAAGTGATGACAAAGGATGTCAGACAAAGGATCCTCAGAGAGGCATGTAGAGAAACTCTGCTTTCTGACATCAGAGAGATACATAAAGTGAAAACAGATTCAATACAAGTTTAACCAATGAGCTGTTTGATGTTTGAGGTCATTTTAAGTGTCTTTTCTTTATAGTGTTTTTTCAAGTCTCCATGGGCTCATTAACACCTTTTTGTTCTTTGTTCTTTTTTCTTTTTCCGTTCAGTTTTATTCTGTTTATTTAGCTACCTAAATTGAAATATTAATTATGATATCAAGGTTCCGTTCCAGTTTTTATCTCCCTTCTGTTCTGGTTTTGTATCTGTAAGACTAACACTGGATGAATTCAAATGATCATCCTTCTCTTGTTTGACTTTGGCGATCCCGTTTACAGATCAGCGTGGAAGCGCTTCTTACAAAAGCTTGATGTCCTCTCCCACTCTGACTTTGGAACAATTGCTCCCTCAGAACACACCTCTTAACTCTTTTAATTGGTCATTACATAAAGAATAAAAAAAAATCACTGATTCATGTTACCAAACCTTTGCTTGACCCCTCCTTACCTGCGGTAACTTTTGCACAAGTCATCCTCTGCAAACCACACATGATCTGCAAACCTGGTTTTGTTGACGTGTCAAAAACTAAATCCTCTTTAGTTTTGTTGTTATTGCTGCAGCAGCCACAGACGGGAATGACTTATTAATAAAGCTAAAACTGGATGCTCTCACCTCCAAGGCGGCTTGTAAAGCTTTTATTATGGATCTTTTTGGTAGATCCATAATAAAAGATTGCCCTTCCTACAAAGATTACCTTTCCTGTCAGCTGCCTTGTATGTTTAATCTTTGTCCGCGTCATATATAGTCATATATCTTTAACACTACATAATGTAGTTTTACGTTTTTTTTTATTTAATTTGTTATTCTATAGTTTTTTTCCCGTTCACCCTCAAAAGTCCTTTGTATCCTTAACATTATGCTATGAGGGATGAACATATTTCTTCTGCAATGATTTATCCTAACATCCTGAGTCTTTCCTTTTTATATGCTGCTTTACATTTAAATCTCTTTAGAATCAACCTTCTATGCACAGCTTTTCTAATTGACAAGATGTTGTGGCATTTATCCATTCCCATTCTTCACTCTTTCTGCAGAGCTCAGGCTTATTAGCAGAAGTGCACACAGATTTCTTGGTTAAAACCTTTGCGCTCTATTGCAGGATTAAAAAGTCCACTAGTGTGTGTTACTTGGAATCTGATTTTAAGCTCATAAAGCACAGGTCCACCATTCACAGAAATTTCTTTAGGATATTTTTTAAAAAACCCAATGAGTGCTGAAACTCTAACACAAAATCTATAGGTGAAAATGTAAATTCCTCCGGTGGGTGCCACATTGAAATTGAGATTATGAGACAAACACTATTTTAAAAGGGTTCACTCTTTGAGCATTTAATCATGAAAAATTATCAAAAGCTGTTTTCTCTGTCATAGAACCATTTCTCACAAAATATAAAGTGTAAATTCATGACTTGAATGGCTACAACATTTATTTAGTATAATCATTCCACCACATTTAGAGAACAATGAACAAATTGAATTAAAACTGAGAAAGTTAGTAGAAACTATATTTTAACAATCATCACTTTCCAAGCTTATTCAGATATGAATTATCAATAGCCAATCAAATAAAAACCGTATCAAATAAAAAAATATTTTTTAACTGTTTATTACCATTTCCTGCAAGGCAATCAAAACAAGTGATTCAAGGTTTCCTTTCTTTGTTTACAAACACTGAGAGCAAAACAAAAACATTAGTCAGCTCTTCTTCTCTTCCTTTTTTAAAATTTAAAGAATGTTTAAGATAAACGCGGATCCTGATGAGGACTGCAGGAATGTTTGCAGCTGCCTGATGCTCGACGGAAACAGTCCGCGTAACGTGAACGTAACGTTCATAAACAGCATTTTACAAAGCTATAAAACGTTCAGAGCAAATTAAAACCCCTCAACAACATTCTTTGCGAATTATATACAGTCTCTTTCCACTCGCAACATGTCCATCATCAGTTAGCAGGTCTTTGAGCCTGGCAACACCCTGGCGTCCTCTCGCCGCTGCGCCTGCGGGCAGTACTTGCGTGTGTGAGCGTAGTCCCCGGTGGCATCGCAAATAGGACAGGTGTAACTCCGGAGGATGGGACAGGTGACTTTCCCCTTGCCTGATTTGAGAGTGTGTGAGCGGTACACCCGCGCAGACTCCCCGTTTTGCTTGCAGAAGCGGCAGAAGTCCGTCTGAGTCCCGCTGCTGCTGTCCGACAGGCTGCTGGTCGAGCTGCTCTCTGCGGAGCTTCTGGAGAGTTTAGACTTCTCCAGGGAAGAGTTTGGGACGTAGCTGCTCCACTGCACTGATGACTCCTTCTTTGGCTCCTCGAGATCTCTGCGGTCCGCTTCACACAGCTTCTCCAACAGTTTGCTCAGATTCATGTAGTCGTGCCACATATCAAAGCTGTCCGTGCTGTAGAGGAGCGAATCCTGGATGTCGAATCTTTGCATGGTGATTAATTTCGTAAAGAAAAATCATGTTGAGTTTGTTTTGGGGCGTGTTATATTTATAGACATCCAAAAATAGCTTTAAACAGCAACACTGTTTGCATCCCCGATCGATGGCAGGTGTTAAGTTTTGATGTTCGAGATGTTCCCTTTATCTTACACGCAATTCTTTTACGAGTGACGGGTGGATGGTTAAGGATCTTTAGTAGTTTATATGTTTTTTAATGGTTATTTTACTAGAGAAAACTCATTCATGCATGCCAAAAAACTAAATGTGCATTTGTTTTTGTTTTGAGTCTAAATCTGGATGAATATACTTGGTCTCGCTTATTGAATCAGCCTTGTTAAACTATAAAATATTTCAAATGAAGACTAATGGCAGGCGTCTCAGATCGTTTCTGTCTAAAGTTTGTAGACTACACCTGCTGTGCTTGGCAACAAGTCAGAGGGAGGTCAGGTATATTTTAATTGTCAGGTCGCCTTAATGACTAACCTAATGACACCCACACGCGCACACGCGCAGTTACGCGTAGGCTACTGAATTAATTATATAGCCCAGGCTTTAAAACGAAGCTGATTGGGCTGCTTGGTTTTGTTGTTGTTGTTTTGTTTTATTTGTTTGTTTGTTTTATGTTTGTTTGTTTGTTTTGTTTTTGTTTTTTATTGGCTAATCTTTGCACAGAAATTAATTGTGCTTGTGTATTAATTTCTTACATCGGCCCCATGAAAAGATTATTTTTCTGTTTTGAATGTTTTTTCAGCCTATTTTTGCCAGCAGGGATATGGATTTAACAATGGATAAATCTTAAGCAGCTAGTCTATGTAAACTAGGGTTTTCTGGTGATGAACAAAATTATATAGCCTAAATATATTTTTAAATAAGACCAAGGGTGATGATTGAAAGGGATGATGTGCAACGTCTGTATATACTATAGGTCTACTTATCAGACCTGCCAACCTGTAGCATAAATGCTTTGTTGTGCCTCTCTGATGTGGGTGCTTGATGTGAAAGTGTGTGTGTAGCCTATCATTAATCATCCTGCCACTGACGCCGGAGCGTCTGGTGTAGTGCACTTCAAAACATTGCAACACTTGAGCTCACACCTGCATTATCTGGCATCATCTTCATAGTCTACCAAAAGGCAGAGGACTGCATGAGCGTCTTTCTCCTTGAAGTAAGAAAAGTGGGGGAAAGCTTTTAACAACCGCACAATTCCTTTGGAAATCTGATCCCTGTGTTTATCTCATATTGGATTTGAATTAAAACTATAAATTAGCATTCACATAATTGATAGAATGCCCATTTTTATATAGCCGGAGTAACCGGAGAGCCAAATTCTTATTTGCAAACCAAACAGCGTTGAGTGGGTGGGACCAGAGTAGCGTGAAGAGAACCTTGGGGTGTGTTTAATATCGCGCATGCGCATTAACATACCGGCGACGACTGTAGAAACAGTGGCCTAACGAATAAGGGGATTACGGAGCCCAATCTGACAGGTCAGATCATTTAAAATGTTTTCATTTTAGCTGTTCATGTTTGGAAACGCGTTACAACGACAAGATAAATATCAGCCTTAGCATTAGAAGTTTTTGTGAAACATTTTAAGGTCGCGTGAGCATTCGTGTGCGCAGTGTGCCGAGCTAAGCTATCTCCTGTTAGCTTGCCCGCTAGCTTTCAGTAGTAGAGGAGAAAAACAACGACTGTGACATTAGTAAGCTGACAAAGTGTTGGACAGGCACTCTGTGAATTTAGATTTCTCTCCTGCAGTTCAGAAGTCTGACTTGATAACGAGTGCACTCCACTTTTGTTAATAAATTATGATATTTATGATTGTTTACTAATCCCGACGTGTAAAGTCCCAGAAAGCTAACATGCTAGCTTGGTATCTTTAGACGCTTCCAGTTTTTCAGCAATGTTTGTAGAGAAGAATAATGCGGTGTCAGCTGTCTAAACGACAGCTAAAGCCTGGGTGTTAGCGCTACTACTTTAGTTGGTGATTGTCAAACTCATTGTCACTATAGGAAAGCTGAAAACATGGGCTGTTTCACTATTTATGACGAAAATTTGGATTTTTGTTTTGGTGAAATGCTCTGTTTCCACAACAAGTTTACGAATTTGTTTAAATTACATATAGATCTTCTTAAATATATAATTGTGTATCCTCTCAGGCTACACAATGAGTCAGGGTAAGGACAATGCGAGACTTAAGAGCTACAAGAACAAGTCTCTCAACACAGACGAGATGAGGAGAAGGAGGGAAGAGGAAGGTCTGCAGCTCCGCAAACAGAAGAAGGATGAACAAGTAAGCAAAGTCGAATGACGGCTATGATGATCCTAAAGCTTTATTTCCTACTAATTTAATATTAAGGAATAAACTCAAACACCACAATAGTAAGTGTAAATTGTGTTCTTTTGCAGCTTTTTAAAAGAAGAAATGTTGCCACAGTGGGAGATGATGGGGTCTTGGAGGACGATGGAATGGCAGATAGCGGCTTCCTGGAATCGCAGGCCAACAACTTGGATCCACATGTGGTGAGAGGGCATTTATTAAAGAAACCTGCTTCCCGCTGATACACAATGTCATCACTTCCTACATGGATCAAATTAGATTTGACAGAAAATCTTGTAACTGTGTTGTACAGGGTGGGGTCATCTCCGAAGACATGATTCAGATGATCTTCTCCAGTTCTCCTGAGCAGCAGCTAATAGGCACCCAGCGCTTTAGGAAACTTCTATCTAAAGGTATGTTTTCCTGAGCTGTGTGGTTTTCCTAATGTGTGTTTCTTCTTCGGTCAATGCAGGGAAATGCATTTCTAAAAGTAGTGTCTTACTAGTGCTGGTTGATCACTAAATGCCCTCAGCACAAGAAATGATTCATTGCATCAAACATTCATTTTTCAAACTCTAAGTTGTGAATACTGGTGATAAGACTGTGTAGATGTTTAAAATTATTTTCCCAGCAATATTCCTCTGTGCTTTTGCTCATTAAAATAAATATATTACAATAATTTTAGTATTTATCGTCCTGCTTTATGCCTGAACAGAGCCCAATCCACCTATTGATGAAGTTATTGCCACTGCGGGAGTGGTGGAGCGTTTTGTTGAGTTCCTGAAGAGAAGAGAAAACTGCACATTGCAGGTAAACTTCTTTACTAACAGTGGGAAAAAGCCATCTGTGTGAAAGAACCATAATTTTGCTGTCTCCATTAGGTGATGTGACTTGAAATAGTATTTAAAATGGTGCACTCTTTGTATGCACTGTGCCTCAGTTTGTTTGTTTTTTGCATATTCTCTTAGTTCGAGGCTGCTTGGGTGTTGACCAACATTGCTTCAGGTACATCCCACCAGACGCGGGTTGTAATCCAGGCTGGAGCTGTGCCCATATTCATAGAGATGCTCAGCTCAGATTTTGAAGATGTACAGGAACAGGTAAGAAACATTTTCTGGTCTTGCTGGTAACCTTTGTCAAATAAGAATTTCTCGTCATCTGTCTGAAAGATATTATAGAAAATATTGTCTTGTGAAATGACAAGTGTACATTTCTGTGGTTGCTGTGTGACCTGAATAATTGCTTCACCCTGCAGGCAGTGTGGGCCTTGGGAAACATAGCAGGCGATAGTACAGAATGCAGAGACTTTGTCATAGACTGCAACATTCTTCCCTCCCTGATGCAGTGAGTAGCGGCTCAGCGTTACATTGTCATCTTCTCAATACTCTTGCTGTTCTTAGAATTAAGGAACACATTTACAAATTCCTCTTGCAGATTGTTGGCCAAACAAAATCGCCTAACCATGATGAGGAATGCAGTGTGGGCACTGTCAAACCTGTGCAGAGGAAAAAACCCACCTCCAGACTTCACCAAGGTAATTTGCCATAAATTTATCACTATGGCAACTGCACACGTCTCACATTACTGATGTACAGCATATTACGCAATTCAAGGGTAAAGTGTATATTGGATATATCTGGTCTGAAAACTGTTTCACTCTCCGAACTCACTGCTTTGTTCTCCCCAACTGCTTTTGCTTGATCCATTGTTTCTTCTAGGTGTCTCCGTGTCTCAGCGTGCTGTCTTGGCTGCTGTTTGTCAATGACACAGACATCTTAGCTGATGCATGCTGGGCACTCTCTTACCTATCTGATGGCCCCAATGACAAAATCCAGGCAGTTATTGACTCAGGAGTCTGCCGCAGGCTGGTCGAATTACTGATGTAAGAGATTAAACACATACACTTTCAATATTGACGTAGTTCCATTATCAGTTGTTGAATTGTGTTATGTTTAATTTAGTAGTAGTAAACAGACAACCATTATCTAATCAGTTGCTGCAAGTTAGTGAAATTGCTATATATTCTTACAAGCTCATCATTCATCTCCACTCTGTTAGATCAGTCTGTGGGTTTGTTATAAATGAATGTAATCACTGGTTATTTTCAAGTGTAGCTAATGAATGTATCTAATGTAAAAATTAGAAAACAACATCAAAGTGATCAAAGGATACAATTTTGCTTTCCTCTAGGCACTCTGATTATAAAGTGGTGTCTCCTGCACTGCGTGCTGTTGGAAACATAGTCACTGGAGATGATATGCAGACACAGGTACGACCAGCTTCTACAAAAACTGAACTGTGATGTCTACTGGTAGAATTTGGATGTTCTGACTTTGAGTTTTAATGTGTGTTTTTTAAAGGTTATTCTGAACTGCTCCGCGCTGCAGTCCCTACTTCACCTTCTGAGCAGCCCCAAGGAATCCATCAAGAAGGAAGCCTGTTGGACGATCTCAAACATCACTGCAGGGAATCGAGCACAAATACAGGTGTGCTTGGTTGGTTTTGTTTTGAAAAGTTGACTATTAAAGTTCTTATTTTATATAATAAGTATCTTTGTTTTCCTTTTTGACAGATGGTGATAGATGCAGGTCTGCTACCTCCTCTCATCACTATCCTGCAAGTAGCAGAGTTTCGCACAAGGAAAGAGGCAGCTTGGGCCATTACCAATGCCACCTCTGGGGGCTCTGCAGAGCAAATAAGGTGGGAAACTATTGAGGACTAGTATAAAACCTTTTATTGTCTTTTATTACAACACCATGTTGTTATTTTTATCCTCTGTGATTTACTTGCAAATGCATTGTTTGTTTTGACTAGAAAATTAAAGGTTTGTGTCCATGTGTGCTGCCTCCTACAGGCATTTAGTGGAACTTGGCTGTATAAAACCTCTGTGTGACCTGCTCACACTCATGGATTCCAAAATAGTACAAGTGGCTCTAAATGGCCTCGAGAACATCCTGCGACTGGGAGAACTGGAGGCCAAAAGAGGCGGAGGCATCAACCCTTACTGTGCACTCATTGAAGAGGCCTATGGTGAGTACATGTGCAATTAAAATAAAAACATTTTCCTTCATAGGAAGGTAAAACTGAAGCAAAGACAAGTTGTTGTCTTTTCTTTGCAAAGTTAAATAATTAGCAGATTAAAATGTAATGAGTCTTAATATGTTAAATTAGTTTGCTTTTAATATTTAGATGAATATATTTATGATTAAAAATGTAGATGTAAACTTTTTTGCACTCCAAAAGCCAGAATAATCCAATTATTTTGATCGCTCTCTTCCTCGTAGGTCTGGACAAGCTGGAGTTCCTGCAAGGCCACGAGAACCAAGAAATCTACCAGAAGGCGTTCGACCTGATCGAGCGCTACTTCAACACTGAAGATGAAGACCCGTCTCTGGCTCCGGCTGTGGACATGCAGCAGCAGCAGTTCCTCTTCCAGCAGTGCGAGGCCCCCATGGAGGGCTTCCAGCTATAATGCTAAACCCTCCGTCCCCTCGTGCTCCACCTCCATCTTCACCTATCTTCACTTCTCACAGTCTGCCTGCAGGCAAAATCCGGGGTTGAAGCAACCCAATGGCCGCCTCTTTTCCTCCTCTCCTTGCTTTCAGAGAGGCGGATTCAATCGTCATTATTATTATGAAAATATAACATGACAGGAGCACGCGTCTGTGCGTACGTCCAACGTGGGTCAGTTTCTGCCGTCTTGTCAGCCAGTTTGTGAAGGTTTCATTTATCATTCTGTTTCACGCCGACTTCCCTAACATCCGAACCCCCTTTCTACCTGCTCAGGCCCCAGTTTCTCCCACTAGCACCTTCCCTGTATTGCATTATAGACTTCCTTTCCAAACAAGAAGCTCTCCTCATTCACCCCAAAGGGTCGGTAAGCGCCATCTCTGAGTCAGTGGGAGTATTCGGACTGCACTGCTTGTCTGAAGAATTATTGACGCACATGACAGACAAACATGGACGTAGTTATCCCCCCCACCCCACCCTTTGTACACTCACACAGAGGAATGATCAAACAGAAGCACTGGACTGACCATGAGACGTCGACCACATGTGTGTGTGTCACTGGGACTGTGTCGCAGGACTCACCTGACCTTTCTGAAAGGCACTTAAGTAAAAAACGGAGACTGAATCCTCTGTCCTCCACTCTCTATCCACAGATGGACTAATTAAAATTTGACTGTGTCGCTGAGGGTTGGAGCTCATCAGCGATCAACCAGGCTACTTCGCATTCCCACCTGGATCTCTTATCATTCCTCTAACCAGTATTGGGATATTTCCTCCGGCACAGGCTCCATCCTCAAGAATTAAGACTGCCTCCTGCCTTTTGGTGTGATGTGAAAAACCCCATGGAACCATGGGATTCGGAGTCTTCCCTCGCACTGAGACGATCGGACGGACTTGGACGAAACAAAACAGACTTATATGATTCTGGATTCTGTCCAGCAGCAAACCAGCGGGAATTTTTATTATCATCCAACATTTCATTTCATTTCATTTGCAGCACTTTAGCTCTGGACTGATGCCTGCTCATCAACAGTATTTTCTACATTACTTAGCTATTTAATTGGTTGATGACACGGCTCTTCCCTCCTCAGGAAGCGAGGCTTTAAGAGGGGTGGTGCGTATCTTCTGCCCCCTACTGGCATGTCATAGATAACACTGTTTACCCTTCCTAGAAAGGGACTGGAGCAAATTGTGAACTGATGCTATCATAATCGGAAAGCTCACGTCGCCTCAGCAAAGCTGCAGTAACTTAATTCTAAGTAACAATTTGGATGTTTAGCTGTGAGCAGTCTAAAATATGTTCAGGTAGTATTTCTCCTTTTTGTTATCATGCCAAATCAACACACGCATCAGCTATTAGGCTGGAAGTTTTGTCATTTTTTTTTTTTGGTTATCTAATTTGAGGGGTTAGCATCTGTCATGTAGCTGATGGTGCCATAATCCTTGTTCTACAAAAATCCTTCCACAGTTTTAGCAAAGATCCAGACAAAAACTTGAAAATCCTGGTGATCACCTTAGTTAGTACAACTGAATGTTTGTTTACCAAGTCCTCTTTAAATTGCATTTTTTTTGTCAAAATCTCTGCAGGAGATGACCAGCTCTACATGTTAATTACTGTTTGTGGTATTGAGTTTGTGCATCTGTCTCATGTTGCGCCATTTGCATAAAAATTGTTTCATAAACTCTGACAGTGGTCAAGTGTTTCAGCTCTATAAAAGTTGGTCAAAAAGATTTTTCTTTTACCAAGCTGCAGTTCTTTCAAGATTATTCTCGAGGAAACACTTAAAAGTACTTGTAAAAAAGGTTAAATTGCTGGGTTTCATATTTTTTTAAAACAGTCAAAACCCTATCTTTTTCTATAGAGTACATATTTAGGGAGGGAAAAAAAGATAAAATACATGTGGCTGCCCAGTATTTGAGGAAGATTGTTGTTCTTATGCCCTGGAGTCAGTAAATATGCAGGTGAGTTAGATACATCGGACAAGACATCTCGTGAAGATTTTTTATGGTGATCCCTATTTAAATACATGGAGGCCATAAACATACATGGTTATATTTGCATCTAGACAATAATCAGGAACCACTCCTGTCTAATCCATCCATATCGTGATGTCCTATGAAAACCGAAGATTAGCGCACCTTCATAAGGCAGGAAAAACAAGACTTGCAAGTTTCATCTCAAAAGTTGTGACTTGATCCACTCATGAAATCTATTGTCTCCAATAAATACCGAAGTACTGGGTTTAGTAATGCCAACATTTTCCACTCTCCAATATAAACAAATTACTAGTACCACAAATATTACCTTTTCACTTATTAAAACGTTACCAGTTGGCTGATAAATCTTTGTAAGGGGTTGTATTTTAAAAGGCAAATGTGCAGAGAGAGAAAATTCTTCTAAAATGTACTAACTTCTGTATTTGATAGTTGCTCTACTCTAGAAGATAGGAGCTGTGGTACACAGTATAAAACGGGATCCTCATCAGTCCAGTGTGCAGGGAAGGTATGACATTGCTGGGACGAGTTCCACTCCATCACTGAGCTTTTTCAGAAGCAGCAACAGTGTTTGCGGCTTCTCTCTGGAGTTCCTCCCTCCACCGAGCTTTCTTTTCCATGTTGTGAGCTGTCAAAGACTCGTTCCTGCCCGCAGCCTGCATAAACAGGAAGGAAATACAGGTATCATTTATATGCATACAAGCACTTCTTAGCACTTCAGGATTAAGTTCATTTGCAACAATTGATGCAAAAATAGGAACAAAACCATCGGTTTCACATTTTTCACTGTTCCTACAAGTCATGTTCAAGTGAAAAACATAAATGAATGATTACTCACCCTTTTGCCCAAGAGGACCATCAGCAAACAGGCTCCTATTGTGGCCGCCATCATTATATAGGCAGCTTTCACTCTAATTTTGTTTCTGGCAGCATCAATCATCTCAAACCTGTTGAAAATGCAAACAAACAAAACTTTCATTAATTTTAAAAGTAACAATTTTTTCTATTTTATTTAATAGGATGGTTTCAGAAAAACACGGAGGACGTTTCATGCATTTTCCTTGCTGCAGCATCAGTCATGTTAAAAGTAACTGGCAATACGTGATTCTCTTAGCATCATATGTCAACACTTGGAACAATTCAACCATCTAATACTCTGCCCCTGTCCTGTTTGTTTTTGATGCTGAGTCTTCTGAGCACAGCAGGTGGAACAGCTGCACTTTCTATGAACAAAAAGCAGAGCTCTGACAGCAGCAGCAGATCAGATGTGGTCTCCACCCTGATGTCAGTGGCCACTACAATTATCTCCTGCCATAACAGGCGCTTTGTTTGAACTACAGCCGTCAGAGGACCTGCTACACACTCCACTGCTGCTCATCCAGTTAGCTAGCTCTGCTTTTGAGATAAGGCAATCAGACACGAACGCACAGGGAGGTCTGGTATAAACAGGAAAAGTCTACTCACGACACAGTTTCTGGTATCTGGTCTACCGACTTGAAGCGACCAGACCAGATGAAAATTTTCTTATCCAGCTCAGAGGGTCTGTAGCCTGGGACTTTGAAAGAGGGACGTGGTGCTGTATGAAAAAACAGGGAACGCATAATAATGAACAAACTGATTATCAGTCAGCAAGCTTATCTACATAAACATCAAGCAGGGATTTGTTCCATCATCCTCACAATCTGACCCCACTTCCTGTCTCTCAGTATTCTGGGACTGTAAACAAACTTTCACACACTTAACCATGGAAAACATTATGTAACCTGTGATACACAAAATACTTAATTGTCAATTTTCTGCTCTTAAGTTTTGACAAATTACAATCCATTTTATTTGCTTTCATACATTGAAGAATCATCTTTAAAGGGTTTTGTCTTGTCACTTTACATCACACGCAAGAGTTTTTTGCCCTGAAAGGAAAAGACTTGTGAGAAGAAGAAAGAGAAGATGTGATTATCCAAAAGTTCACCTTGTGTCGGAGGAGCGGCAGGAGCAGACTCTGATTTGGTCTCCTGGAGTTTATTGCACATCCCCCTATATCTTTGGCCTGTTTAAAAATAAAAAATAAGTAGAAAAGTAATTGTGCTGCAGAGACAGACAAGCTGAATTTTTATCGACAGATAGCTTTGAACTACTCATTTCATTTACAACTTTTGTATTTTAATAATCTATATGTTTCTCAATATTGTCCTGATCAAGTGTTTCACCAGATATATTGAAACTACATAGACTACTTATTCTGTCAACATCTGTTCATTTGAAAAATTTAAATAATATAATTCATTCCATAATTTTAGAATAACCATTTTTCCATCAATCATTACAAGATGTTTAATCCCATACATCCAAAGCGTGCCCTTTCTTATATATTATGATAAATTCTGTCAGAAAGCAAAAAGTAGGACATAATAAAAACCCAAAATTCTGCCTGGTTAACATGACGGTTCATGTTGGCGTGATCAACAATCTGATAAGTACTTACAACCGGGCTGTCAAGGTAAAGCCACAGACTGTACTTTACCACATTTAGCCAAATCGTGACAGCACAATAGAAAAAGGAAACATATCTAAATAAAAGTAAGCCATTAACTACCTAACACCTCTTAAATTTCACATTAGTTCAAAATAAAAACAATAACAAGCACGGAATGGGAGTAGAGGTGGTGCCAGCTTTTATTTTATATCGACAACAAAAACAAAATGAAGTAAACTATACGAACCAAGAAGGCCGTTGGTGAAAATGCGGGATCTGAGGAAATTCATGGTTTTGATTAGGTTACTTAGATCCTGTGTGACTGTAAAACCATGAAACTGCGTCGCAAACACCAACAACCAGACTCCAGCCCCCTTCAGCGACTGAAAGTCAACTAACTGCCCAAACAGGGCCCTTCATATAAGTTTAGGAGTCTGTGCTGTAAGCCTGATCAAAACTTTGACGTTTTTGTACAGTATATATTCACTGACTCTTTCTATTGTATAGTTAATTTGTGTTTTAGTCGTTAAATGTCATGAAAAATTAAATGTCGTGTTTATTTTGGCTTACTAAAAACAAATTCATACGATGTGGGATGAGGAAGGGTTGATATCTGAAAAATATCTTCAGTGTATATCATCGTTTCGTATTTGTCTATTTATTCAGAATTATAATGTGTGTTTATTTAAATACATGCTTTGAGTATGTGAAAATTGCATGTTTTTGTAAACAGACGTAGATTTAGCTAGAACCAACTAAGTTGGCCGCGTGCAGGCACTGTCTTGAACAGACAAGTCGACCTGAATCTGAAGGGCCCTGCAGTCCATCATGGCGGCGCCCGATGGAACTTTAAACTGTGAGGACTTCTCGATGTTTCAGGTAATTTTAACGAAAATATATTCAGTTAATGCAAACTTGCCAAAGAGTGGCAGTGATATGAGCCATTACCTCTCGGACAGTGACGTGCACGACACTTTATTTAATCAAAAAGGTGACCCTCCTGATCACTTCATGGTGGCACTGTGTGCTCTGCGAGGTCCAGGGCTTTAGTCTGGATCACAGGACTGGAAACTGTCCCACATGTCCTAAAAGACTTAGCCTTACTCAGTAGTGCTGATAAACATAGTAAGCTAGCCAGTGTCTGCATTGCAACCAGGTTACTAGCACACTTATGCATTTATATTAAAGCTCACTTCTACAGTCATTTCGACAGTTACACAAGTTGTGCAAGTTCACCTCTGTTTAGCAATACAAGGTATCTCACATAATGCAATCAAGACAAGACTAAATTTCAGAGTTTACAATTTGTTTTAAAGGTTTGAGCAAAATATAATGCACCATTTAATTGATTAGTTTAATTTTTTTTTCACACTTTCAAATGGAGTGGACTTAAGTTTTATGAACAGATGTTTCCATAATATTCATTCAGTGCTAACAATTATTAATATTAAAATGTAAAATAGTGGGCTGTTGATCCCAAATGTGAAAAATAATATTTGGGATCAGCTGCCCGCTTTTTAAATTTTAAATATTATTAATGTGATAGCATGTGATTGCACTCATGCTCCTGCTGTCGGCAGGTCCATCTGGATCAGGGCTTCTCATTTTGGTCCTGCAGGCTTTTTCTTACAATTGTAAGCTGTTGGATTCATTTAATTTGAGTCATATGTGCTGGAGTAGGGAAACAATCAAAACCTTCAGGACTGCGCCCCTTGTAGGACCAAATAAAGTAGCCCTGATCTAGATGTTGTGTTGACAGCTCAAACATTATCCAAGATGAATGTCAGGCTTTTAAGGTTTCAAGTTGAATTCATTTCTCTGTCTTTGTGTCTCTCTGTTTCTCAGGAGGTGCTGAAGGTGATGCGAACCATAGATGACCGCATTGTCCATGCCCTGAACACAACTGTGCCCACGGTGTCCTTCTCAGGAAAAGTGGATGCCACACAAACCTGCAAACAACTCTATGAGTCTGTCAGTGTCAAAACAAGTCCAAGTTTGTTAGAAAAATTTGACTTCCTGGGTTGTTAGAACAGTGAACTTACATTTAAAATCTCTTGCCTTTTCTGTTTCCCACAGATGATGGAGGCCCATATGAACAGAGATAGAGCTATTAAGGCCTGTATAGCTCAGACATCGGAGGTGGTGGGACAGCTGCGTGAGCAGCGAGCAAAAGACAATGAAAACATGGCACTAATCAAACAGCTCCGAAAGGAGCAGACCAAAGTAAGTCCTGCTACTGCGGTGATAGCAGCCTACCCTTATGTAGATAAATTTATTTATTTGTGCCCATTAGTTTAATATTCTGACACCCCTGAGCTCTTTCTTGACTAGCATCCCCAAGTCTGAATCAGAATAATCCTATGCAACTGTGCCATAACTGCCTTATGTAGTTAATATGACGTTTCACTAGATGGCAGTAGCAACATGCTCAAGATGAGACTGTTGTAGGACCCAGTGTGTTTTATTTGGTTGCTTGAGTTTGTCTCATAAGCCTTCTGTTTCGTCTGAGTTTGCCAGCCTCATCAAAGTAGTTTGAGTGTTATAAACTTTTTTAAACAAGAAACCATGTCTTCTAACTCTTTTGTCTCTTTTCATTCGCTCCTACAGTTAAAGCTAATGCAGTCAGAGCTGAATGTTGAAGAAGTTGTCAATGATAGAAGTGTGAAGGTACAGTAAGGTTGCTGTTCTCATCACTATTCAGTCGGCCTTTTATAGAAAAAAGCTGCCGTAGTCCTCTCAGATATTTACTGCTGGTTTTCTCTGTTCAGGTTTTCAATGAAAGATGCAGAATCCACTACACGCCTCCAAAGGTGAAGTGAAGCGAAGCCCCATCTGATGAAGAGAGGCAAATTCGCTCCCAAGTGTGAATCAAGACTGGAGCTGAAGCTGTCAGCTGCTGCTGAGTCCTGCCTGCTGGCTGCTCGCCGCCCTGACCTCTGTGACTTCCTCTCCACCTCAACCATATTCCATGTGATTATTGCTGTAAAAGTCATCTGTGTGCTTCCTTACAATTAATTGTTGTACAAAGGGAGTTTTTTAAAAGACAGTGAAGAGTTTTCAAGTGACTTCTGTTGTCTGTGTTTTACATCACTTACAAGGAATGAGTAGTTTAGTGTTTTCTACAAAAAGTCAGTTTTGTTTTTTATAGTACCACCTCTTTTTTGTGTAAGAACTGGAATATAGTGGCATGGAGAATTGAGATGATGTGAGCATCAACAGGGTTTAATGGGCAGAGACGGCCAGCACTCAGTTAAACCCAGCAAAACCATTGTGCGCCTCACTCAAGCAACAGTGGATTCCCTCAGAGGGCTACTCATGTACCTTTTCACATATCTGTACTATCTCATCAGCATTATTAGCCATGTGCTGTTATTTGGTCATTTGTTTTTGGCCTGCCAAACTGAGGCTGCCCAGCCATGCTTCAACTTTCAACACAGTTTATTTAAATGGCTGATCTATTTGTCCACATAGTCCTCTCCTTTATCCCTCAAAGACTCCACTTTATTTTTATGTCCAGTCTTTTCAGACCAATGATAGTTTAATTTACACATTTATAAAGAAAAGCTCTGGGATTTTATAATTATTGGATTTTAGTTTACTTTTTTTAAAGAAATTTTGTTTTCATCAGGTGTTAAAGTACTCCTACTGCACTAACTTTTAGAAATACCTTTAGCAGCAATAATTTGCACCTGAACCACCAGCCTACCTGGCAGATAAGGTGTTTGAGCCGATATGTTGAGTTTGGTTCTGTATTATGAGCAAACGTCTTCACTTTAGTTTTGTTTGTCTAAACAGCATTGCTCAGAAATTCTTGTAGTTTTTTTAGATGCAAATTTGCAAAGTTATTTGAAGAAAGGCCATTTATCAAGGCAACATGTATCAGGCTCAGTATTGTAGTCAGGAACTTAAACATTTGCCATGCTGACTATGGCTTACAGGTGAACTTACAAGGATGTAGTGCCGTTTTGTATCTCTATGACTCTACTTTGATGCAGCCATAGACACAAAGTTTATGAAGAAACATTACAAATCGCAAATGACAAAACAGGAGGTAACATCTCATACAATGTAAGAAAATAGGATGAGTCACCTCCCTACAACTGGAGAAAATGGGGGAAAAAAGTCAGCCCCCTCCTGTGTCTTCTATCCTCTGTGCAGGTCTTTATGAGGAAGCGGCTTTAATAAGCTGCCGTTCAAACACGGAGAACTGCCATTAGTCCACAACTGATGTCGTCACAGAAGCTTTGAAGTTTTGAAGTGTCACCTTCCATCTTGGCCTCCTAATATCTGTTTTTGCGCCGACATTTGAATTCACCCTCATTCTTTGAGTTTATATGTCAACAAGACTTTCTTGATAGCTCATCCAAGTATTAACGTGCACACTTATCATCAGTGGCCTGATGATAGCAGTTACTGCAGGCAGACTGTGATTACATTGGATGTGGTTACTGAGCGCTGATCCTGGACATATCCTGACCCATGGGGCAACATGACATCTTTATTTGTTCCCCATAATCAAGGCAATGAATTGTTAAAACAATATGATGAAAGCAGAATTAGTCAGTTTTCAAATAACATTCAAAAGAAGTCTGAGAGCTTGGTACCACACCTTTCACAGGCATATTTGTGACAAACTTATGACATTTTTAACTCGTCTAAATGTCAGTGCTTAACTTAAAGTCTTCTACAGTGACCCATTAAGGGATCAGTACTTGGAGTTATTCCTCAATTTTTTAGTTTTAAGTGTGAAGTGTAGTTTTTATTCACTCTCTAAACGCATACTACAAAGCACCTCTTTGAACATTTGACATCATGTTTTAAACATTAGGCTGACGACTAAATCAGATTCAGATCCAGCAGAACGGATGAGCCATCAGCTCCCTTTATGTCCCGGGAAAAGCAAGAGACTGACAGAGGGTACGGAGAGAAAGCAGAGGCAAATCTATGAGCAGCACTTGAACAATATCAACTCCAGTGTGGAGAGATGCTGTAGTGTTGATGAATCTGATCAAATACCGTCCCAGTCCATTTTTTTATTTCTTTTGTCCTTCATTAACATCAGGAGCAAAACTTCTTCAGGTAAATTAAATTCTGTCCAGTTAACCTGGATTACTGAGACCTGGGTGAATGAGAACTGTTCACATTAGTGAGATAGTCATGTCAAATAAACTTGTCTTAATGTCCATTTATGTTATAAAATGACATGAATTACATGTTTGTCCAGCTATAATATGATAAAAACATAATTTAATCAGTTTGTCTCTGGACCAGCATCCCAAAGCCTGAATAATCATTGTAAATTCCCTTCTCTGGATATGAATGACTGCCAAAAATCACACAAAACTTAGTTTTATTTATATTTCACTAGATGGCAGTAGGGGTGTGTAATGGAAATAAACCACCATGGTGAGTTATTACAGATACCCCAGTTTCTACTGTTGTGTAAGCCTTCTATTTTCTTCTAAGTCTGCCAACTTTACAAAGTATTACTGTACCAGATTTTCTGGTTATGACCTTATATCACAAAGTTCTCTTTTGTATGTGCCATGCTTTCATAGTGTTCATACAAGTATAAAAAACTTGTAACCCAACTCAGCTGCAGGACTGAAACAGGTTTAAAATGTTTTTGCTGTGAGTGAGCAGAGCCCTTTTCATGCAAAAGAAAGTAAAAATGTGATCATATAACTTTTCTACGACAGAGTATTGAAAAAGAAAATTTCTTAATGTGGCCCTAATACTCCGTCGTACTGGTGTCATTTGTTTAGGTTTTTAATGAAAGGTGCAGAATCCACAACATCCCTCTGAAGGTGAAATAAAGCTTTACATGGAAAATGAGCAAATTTGCTCCAAAGAATTCCTTTATGTGTAAGTATCACAGAATTTGAATATATCCACTATGTAGGCTTGCAGGCTGAGTCAGGAGGAGGCCTTAACACCTTAGGATCTCTTTTGAGAACTAGGGTTTCTAACCTGTGTGAAGCTGAGTGCAGACTTTTAATCTTTCTTCCTTTGATTTCAGTTTTGTCTTCATTTAACCGAAGAGACTTATCCGATCCCTTATCTGTTCAATGCATGTGGGGCAGCGGTAGCTCAGTTGATAGAGCTGGTTCAAATCCCACTCCTGTCATCAATGAGCTTACGCTACATTTCCACTTAGTGGTGCGGTTCAGTACGGTCGGATACACAAGTTTGATCATAGTGCGTTCCAGTTGTCTCGGAATTCCGAGCGGAAGTCGTTTGGCGACTTCATTCCGAGGTAAACCGCATTCCAGTTGCACGAACTCGGAAAAATGGATCCCTCCAGCAAAGCTGCATGTGTTGTTACTCTTTCAGACTACAAAGAGCTACTTTTAACATAATGGCTTCAGTCACATTTCCCGTCCTCTGTAAGACAGTGGATGCGTGTTTGTACAATTATACGGAACTTAAAGCCGAAAATCATAAAATAAATGTATAATAATTAATATTAACCTTTCAATTTTGCCAGCAACACTTGATAAACTACGATAATTATTCAACATTTTACATTTTCAAAAATTTTATAATCAACAACTAGTACTATTACTGCTATATGGTGCTATTTACATGAAAAAAAGTAAAGAAAAGCTAAAATGTAAACGAGAAAAACAAACAGGAGACGCAAACTGGGCGCAGCTGAAATGTGGGATCTCGTGGTCTTCTGCTATTTACGAAATGAGTTCACAACATCACTTCCAGCCACATTACCTCGGAAAAACGAGTTCCGAGGACAACTGGAATGCACCATTACCATCATGGAAGTGTCCCATAAACCTTTCCCAAACAGTTGTGGGTCCATTGAAATTGGTATGGCAGAGCTTGGGCAGAGCTACTGGTGTCACGCAATTCCATGCATTTATTTGCAGACAGTAACAAAAAAACAACTCCTAAAGCAGCTCAACACAAACACTGGTCAGTCTACATTGGAAAGTAAACAGTAAAAATTAAATCCAAACATCAGCAGGGTCTGGTCGGCTCTGGAGCTCCAACGTTTCCTCCCACGGTTGCCAATTAAGTCACGTAAAATTAGCTGGATGGAGCGGTGAGGAATTAAAACGTATACAGAGACATATCACATGATGTTTTGGATTCAAGTATGTTGGTGTCTTGCAAGTATGACGCTACGCTAGAAACCCTGCATGCTGGTGGTGGTCCAACTTGCCGTGTAAACGCTTTTCTGAATGGCCTGGACCATTCAGGACTGTTCCAAACCGTAATGATCCATGTTATACCTCTCAGTGGAAACGAGGCATTAGAGCAGTCTCAGTGCTGTGTGATGTGGCCAAAAACCAGATTTGTAGTCATTAAAATAGTTATTTAGTGTTTAAGAGGTAATGTAGTTTTTGGAAGTCAACTTTTTTGAGAGTTTGACAAAAAAGGAGGTTCGATATCGGCCTCTAGATGCTCATGAGTGACGAGTCTATAACGTGCTGGGAAACCTAGATAGATACGTTTCTGGACGTCAATAATAAGAGTAAAATGTTCTTACCACGGCTTAAAGCTGCAGTCTACAACTCCGAGAGGAGAGCGAACTTAGCCTGAAATTTTGAACAGACACAAGTCTCACGTCACTCCCCCTCCCTTCCTGCTGCGCTCAAGTCCTGCGTCCAGCTCCGTCCCCCCACCTCCTCACCGCGGCGCATGCGCGGCGGCCGTGAACGCGACGTGAAATGAACAGTATACACAACACAACACAACATGGCCAACTCGGTCTCGGTTCTGTTAATCCTTTTTGATCGTAGTTCCCGTCATTCACTATGAGGCAAAATAACTAGTGGTGGTGTGGATGTTTGCTACGTAAATAACAAGGAGTATTGTAAATGTCAAAATCATTCATTCAGTCTGTATTTAGCCCAGCGTTGTACCAAAGTATGTCACTAGATGAGTTC